>JAOYMO020442389.1:0-19612 GCA_025802455.2 Iodosphaeria phyllophila | reverse complement strand
CGAGTTGCAGGGCGATGTATGGGGTAGCTGGAGTCCAGGTTTTCTTCGGGCTAACTCGGGCTGACCGACATGCTTGCACAAAACAGAAGAAGTGGAGTTTGAATACCATATCAGGTCTACCCGTACAATAGGGCACTCTGGCGGTATCTGCACAAGCCGGTTGCCCTTGCTCCGGTCATTTTGGCATGGAAGTCATGCGGGGTAAACAACGTCGCTTCATAGCTTTTACCAGCAAGACTAGATTTCATCAACGCAACTTGACAACACATAGTTGTAAAGCTTGGTCGAAGACTTCATATCTTCAATCTGGCAGCTCGGAACACTCGAACCAAAAAAAAACCTCGTCATAGTCGTTATCATTCAAGGCTCAAGAGTTATCCTCGGTTGAGTCTCATTGCATCTAGTCCAGGGGAGTGTTTATCTCGGGTACTCGTGCCTATCATATACTGCACTTCTGGGGCTTGCAAGTTTGAATTACTGAGATAGCTACGGAGTTTGATAGCAGGTGTGGGTCTACGGAGGAAGCTGTGTGCTTCCGATCCCTGGGAGCAAGGGCAGCCCACTTGTGCAGATACCGCTAAAGTGCTAGATTGTGCGGGTAGCACCATTTGTTGGTACCGTTGTGCATGTGTTCTTCGCCCAGGCTGCTTGTTAGTTCCTTACTGTCGAAGTTGATGTTTCACCTCATCTCAGGTCGTCAGGTATTATGACCAGAAGCCTACCCATATACCAACTACTCCTAGAATTATCGACGACTTAGGAGAAGCGTGCTGGATATCTAAGTGCTGCGGAAGATATCTCGTCCTCGGCAAAGAGCTGCCAACAATGCACGCAGTGATGGGGATAGGTGCCAGTGTCGAGTTGCTACCTCCGGAGGTAAGTAATTAGAGCTAAACTGGTCCCCACATGCTGTATGTTGAAGCGGATGCTTGTATATTACCGGCCGCTAGCTTATTGCGGCACTTGTCGTAGCTCTCTAAAGTAAAGCAATTGGCTATTCAAATGGTCTTCTCTTGGGGCAATGGATGCGATTGTCTTCACTAGCATTCTGAAGATACCGGCAGTGGGCACTGGATATCATGAAAGTGACAATTGATACCGACCTTAGAGCTTTGATGGCTCACAAACCCCCCGCTTAGATCTCCAGGAGCACAAGGCCGTCGCCATCTCTCAGATAGGTAAACCACCCGACAGTTTCCCTTCTTGCCCACTTGGCAATAGCCAGGTCAGTCGTCGCCTGCTGCAACCTAACCCATTACTGATACAATACGGAGTTCCCCGTCAGCCACCGGTGTCCTCCTTCAGTACTCTGGATATTTGAGCACGTGACCCACTATGTTGCAATCCCAGAAAGCCCAAAGATAGAAGGGTCTCAAAAGGCTGTTGTCAGGGCCTATCTTACCCTTGTATTCACCAAGAAAAGAATGGTGTCCTAGTTGACGTAACGGCGAATTCGTTACGTTTGTAACTACAAAAATTATCAGTAGGCGATATGCGTGTAGATAGAGAACACACCCAGCGCATTGTCTACTGGCAACTGTGAGAACGACCATAGTATCACTTTAGAAGCTCGAAATCAACGTGCCAACGGGAGCTGAACTGCCCACCAGTAAATATTGGGTTCTCTTGTCAGTGACCTTTATCCGCGGAGAAGTGAGCTGCAATGCCTAGCGAATTGGCTTGACGCAGCAATCCCCTTTGGAATGTACTTGGTACGTGTGGTTACACGCGCACAACCCCCTTGTACCCGCTTTGCGAGACACGGAGGCGCGGATAATTCTCCGGTTTGAGGGGGTCCCTACCACAAATCCCGTCGACCATAGATCCTTTGTCATGGGAGGCATCGCACATCATGGTTACATGTTTATATCTACCAACATATCATCATGACCATCAGCATGTAATTCTTGAAAGACCCGCAAGACAAGAAGGTGAGCAGCACGACAAACAAAGTGGGAGTACGAAGTACAGTCTTTGAGGCAGGTAATTCACTGCATTAGCGACATTGCAAAGATACCGGTACTCGAGTACGTGCCGGTAACCATGTCGACAGTACCGCATCATCTTCCAGCCACGGAGCACCGTACTTCATACGGTGAAGCCCGCAAGAATCGGCAAGCCCGAAATCTCAGCCCCGGTCAGAGTGTGGTTAGCAGCGCTTACCACAGTCCACCGTCCGCTGATGTTTCCGTGGCTCCACGTCTTAAAGAGACGTTGAGAGGGTATCGGCACTTATCGGCACGACAATTACTGGAATGTGTATTTACTCATGCTTTTCAGCTCGAGATTTGAAAATGCATGGAAACTTAGATCAGGGAAAGCACATCTTGAAATGCTTTGGTTAGAATCTAGGACCCACCCGTTTAGTTTTGCTTTCTTGTCGGCAGATGCCGTACTTCACCACTCTAATAATCCTGCACACCGGAAGAGGAAAGTTCATCCAATGATCATACCGTATGACCGTACTTCTACGCGTTCGGGCTGGGGCAGCCATACGAGGGAGGCACAGTACCGGTACTTAGAACGAACCATATTCATGGGGGTATCTTCCGCAAGCTGTTGAAAACCCGTTCGATTGTGCCGCGAACAAGCCTGTAAAACGCCAACCCGAATTTCAGCGCAGGAGGGGCTCATCTTGCAATAAAAGCGTGTCTGGAGAAGACCTTCCGGCTGCGAGGTCTACCCCCCCATCGTTCGAACCATAGATAATTGCTGGCCTGTGAACGACCACGCAACATACCAGCACTTCTTTAAGGACCAACATCCACTAGCGACTCTAGCCCTGGTGGGTAAGACTTAATTGAGCGACCCAGATTACGGAATACTCAATCTCAAAAAGTCTCAGTAAATCGACTTTGAAAGTTCAATGTAAGTTAGTGTGATTTCAAGATACTGTACGTGGTGTCCTAGTCAGGATTCACAACCATGTTGATTGCTGCAGAAGAACCGACAGGGCTGACCAGGAGACCGGGAGTGAAATACAATATACCATACTGTACTATGCCACCGTACCCTTGCTACAAAGAAAAACAGTTAGAGGAAGAATCCGGTATTTCCCGCTTTGCCAAGAAACGGTGTTCGGATACCACAGTAGAGAGACAATTCAGTTTAGCATAAGGCCCGACGTTCGCTTGTGAGAGTCCCATTTACAATGTCGAGGACTTCCGGAAGTTAGGAAGATCTTATCAACAAGGAACGAGTACCCCATACCAGGAATGCTACTGTAAAGCGAGCAGACATTGTATTATCAGTACGTTTTGTAATAAGTAAGAACCATTCCATGAGACCTCAATGACCTCCAAGTGGTCGCCAGGTTGTTGGCTAGTTATGTTATGCGGTGTGGCATTCACTGCTCTATCGTCATATCATCGCTGGTCTTGTCAGCTTGACCCATTGTATCCGGGTTACTAGATCGTCTCAAGAACGAGGCGCTCTGAAGCGAATCAATGAATCGGGGTTTTAATCAAGCTCTACTGCCGTGTCTCGGTTGCTGTAACCAGATGTTTGCAAGCAAAGTAGGGGCTGGCTAGTCCACAAGGTATAACGCTGGATAATGAGTTAGCGTAGCAATTGCCGACGATCATGGGGCTATGTTGTGCAACATCATGAAAGATAGATGTCGTTGATTTTGGAGAAAGGTCCAAGGATGTGTGTGTGCTGGTCTGTCTCGAGTTTTAGCCTGTGCTTGGTACGGTGGAAACCAGCGGCCCGCAGCGGATGGAATCATCTGAGATGTTGTCGATACGCCAAAGTTTCACATCCTGTGCCGTCACACCACAGCTTTCCGGCAATCAAAACTCAGCCGAACCGAATCTGATTGTTCCTGGTATTGATACCTGTATGGGCTACTGCCGGCAGAAGGAGTCGGGAGGTCAATTGCTTCCTTCGATTGATCTCTTGACACAGCCATCATAACCAGCGTAGCAAGGCTTGAAGAACTAGGCAATCAGTCTCCATAGCAAATTTACTTCATACCGTCCATTGATACATCTAACAATAGTGCATCATCCCATGTCCGCACCTGCATACAGAAGTGTCCTGTCAGATCAAACCCCTTCGCACTGCATATCGTAGTTTTTGATCCCATTGTGCCCGCATCCCTCGACGCCTAAATTTCCAGAATACATACCACACCGACAGGGTATAACATACCCCAGGCAATATATCAGACATCCTGGATCCATATACCACTTGCAATACTCCTGGGCTGAACTCACGCGAGCCGTTGATCGTGTGCGCAAACAACCTCGAGGATACTTCATGGGAGCGTTCTACTCCGTGACACACAGGTTTGCGGCTCGGGTAACCGGATGAGATGATATTCAGTACTGTACAAACATGCAACGAGAACTTTTCGCTTGCGAGTTACCATCGTATCTCATTTGAGATGACCCTGCAAACCCACTGGTAGCGCCGTGAGACCACCTTGGCCATGCGGATGCGTTGGCGACGGAGTATTGTTTGTGGATGAAAGGCCAGTCGGCACAGCGTTCCGTACTGATACTCTGCCCGTGTGACTGATATCGAAAACGATAGATACCAGCACCGTACTAACCAGCAACCACAGAGCATGGGACCCACGTCGGCACGCGATCCTTCACATGGTGCCCCCCGCATTGATTGTGAATCTAGGGATTGGCCCTTCCCATTATCCACAATCACAGGTCAATTTACGGACCGAGTTAGATCAACAACGAGGGGGCATGGTTGGGGATCCGACCTCAGTTATTGTAACATGTTAGTATCGGTGGTCTGTTTACTCTCCATAATGTCAAACCTTCAAGGACCATCATCGTTCGATTATTTTGCGTTTCAAAGAACAAAGCGGTACGCATGAATGTTGTTCGGCTTGAACCTCGAGTTTCAGAAGTATTTAAACATGGGCCGTACCTGCAATTAGACTTGTCTGGGTACTAACATTTGCAAAACTTGGGGTAAGTACACTGACATGGAGATTCTTACCTAGGGGATATGATGTAATGTCAAGACTCTAACTCGTGAAGAACGTTGGATAGACCTTTCCAAGTTATTCTATTGAAACATTACTCTCTGCCTCGCATTGCCTTCACCTGCAATTTAGCCTACTACAGTACCATAGTACCTATCAACAAAGCATACCTGTACTATGTGGCCAAATTAACGGACAGATCCAACCACCAGCCAACAGCATTGTAATGTATACTATGGATGCAGGCAGAAGAAGTGTACCCCCTGTCGAGTATCGCCCAAAACGGTTTAGATCGAACATATGGAGGAGAAGCCGATCAGTAATTTGGGACAAAAGTTAGATGTACCGATAGCCCGGAGAGATATCTATAATTTTATGGAAACACATATTCAAGTGCAAATAAATAGTTAGCAAAAGCTGGCTAGAATGTGCGATAATGATGCCTCATCTTGCTGATATTATGGACCGCTTGCAGTAATGGCCACCTGCCCGGAGCCCCCGCAATAATACGTGACGTTGGGTTCCGTATCTGCAGTAGGTAATAGTACAGCAAATCTTACGGCCCGTACCAGTGTGTAATCGCTGTGCCGCTCCGGTGGGCATCGCCGCGCAAGCCATGTGTCGTTCTCCCCGCATAACTCATCTACCGGTGCAAACAATCTCTAGATATCTGACAGTGGCTCTGTGGGTCTTGGTCGTATGGTACGGTATCGTTGTCGCCCACTCGGGGCTCCGGTTACGCAGATCAAAATCTATGAAGCAGACGAAATCGACATCAGTTGAATAAATATCTATCAAATTCAGGTCGCCTGAATCTGCAGTAGTATCCTAATGTCCAACTTCGCTAGCACGAATTGTATAAGTGTACATTACATAAGCCTCCGGACCAACATGATTCGGAAGCACAGCTATGGTGAATGAAATGAACCATTACAGTATGCTTTGAGTTTCCATCCATCGTGGTGTTGGTTGTCATTGGAGATTGCATGCATTAACCTGTCTCAATTTTGCTAACCAGCGCTTGCCGCGGGGCAGCTCATCAGCTCAGGCAAATTTCCACTTGGCGGCGTCATGCTCCGCACTGGTCCGACAGCTACAGTATATACGGCAATTCTAACTAGTTGTTGAACATGAATCTGCCTCTCATCGAGTGCACACTAAAAAGCACCTTCGGTGTTTGGTGAATTAGGCCACGAGAAGAAGTAACCTGGGCCCTATTTTACCGAGAGAAACGGCGGGGTAGAGTGAGCGCGAACCTACGATGCGCAGAATTCCGTCGAGATCTCGTCAACTATGACAGACCACAGAAGTAGAAGTCTATCAATTGGAGGACCTTGACCGGTGCCACACTTCGGACAAATTCACCTTTCTCTTCTGCTTGGCTTTTCAACTGGAAGAACGGAGTACCTTACCGGTACGGTGCCCGTAAAACACAAGTCATTACCCGCGGTTTCCCGCGGCGGAACCCTGCAACCGGGGTGGATACCCCAGCCGTTTTGGGGCAGGTATTCAGTACTTCAGTACGGGTGAGCTGCGATTTCAGGTCGCAAGCTTCTAGAATATTTCGGCTGTCAATGGAGATCGGAACTGCCTTCTGCGGGAGAACTTTCGTCAGCTGAAGAGAAGCTCGGAGCCGATGTCGTCTCCACTAGTTTCTGTCGAAGGCCCGATGACGTTGAACTCACAATTGGGCTCCAACGTCTTCAGGTATTGGTATCGACGGTGGTTCGCTGCCAAGCCATTGTGGGCAAGCTCAAGCCTAAAAGAAGCATTGTTATCTCCTTCGAGAAGCCAAGCTAACCATAACTCAATGATCAAAACGTCTTATTGTAACCTCGCAACCTCAACGTTGCCGGTATTATCTGCGCACCATTAACGGCCTCTGGTGCTTTAGCGTACAAGCAATCGGGGCAATGTGACTCCGATTTATTGGAGGGATATTTTGCACAAGCTGAATGGATTATCCACATTTTCGCAACAACTGACCGTCGCCAAATACGTAAACTGAGGACATTGTTAACCAGCAAGGTGCCCAGGAGGAACGGCCAGATAACTACAATTCCAATAAATAGCATAAGCGCTAGACCGAGCACAAGCTGATCATATTGTTTGAAAAAGTCCATCACTATTAACAGAATACCGCTACCGGGGATGCCGCTGCTTTGCGGCGTATATTAACTCGAGCCGTTTGACAGACGGGAGACTGCAGCTTGTCTGTTTGCAAAGGGCACTACTGCACGTTTTGACATCATTCTTTGATGTGACAATACCGGGAGAGTGCGTGATCGTCCTGCAAGACGGTGAATTGGAGACGGAAATTTTTTTATATCTCGACCAGCGCGGGCAGACCGCCTCTGACCAACGGGATATTTCTCCGACCCGGGTATTGTCCTAATTGACTTGAGCCTCTTCCATTCTTGTGGAATTTTCATGGAAAAGATCTACCAATAGATAATTACTAGCAGGCATTGGGTTAGGGACCAAGCTTTCGATCTACACCAAAACTAACCTTCGGCCGTTTCGTGAATTGTTCTTGCGGTAATGTACTGCAACATGTCAACGGATAAAGAATGATTTTCATATTTCTGTCACGAGAAACTGGCTTGAAAATCAACCAAAGTCGAAATCCAGGGCGCGCCATCCAAAGTGGATCCCAGACGCACGCTAGTCCCTCGCTTATCATGGTTGTAATTACTGGCATCAAGACGGGATGCCACGGCAGCTAGCTCTGATGAAGAGATCGCGGTGGCCGTAGTTTTTTTTTAGTAAGGTCAAGGCAATACCTTCGTAGGAGGTTAGCGGTCTGATTGTTAGAGGTCGCAAATCACGGCCGCAGGATTCTCGAATGAGTGCCGTGGTCCTGCTTGGTGAGAGCTGGTCTGGCCATCGTGGGGGTTGGTGCCGTTCAATCCCTCAAGGGTTGGCCAGGGCATACTGTATGTATGAACAGGGGCTCGAAATTTTCTTGCAAGTGCTTTGGTGGATAGCAAGCTGAGCTTTGATCGATAAATGTGGTGTGAATGTCCTTGCATGGTCAACCCGGAGACCGACAGACCACTCTAAGGTAATACGGCACTGTGTCCATCGGACCAGTGGTGGGATAGTGATAACCGCCATAACCGCGCTTGAAGCCGTTACTGTATAGCAACCACCTGCATCTGGGTCTGATACGCCACTGTACGTCAGCAAGTGTGACAATGCCGTAGGATACCGCTTGATTGAATGGCGAGGTACAAGTATATTAAGCGGCTGAGCTGTTTGATTAGGTCTTAGCCAAGAGGGTTTATAGCCTCAAGCTACGATGTACGAATAATCCGAGGAAAGGCGGTAGAAGCTACGTGAATGGCCTTGTCATAGTTACAGAGCCAAGTATAGGGTTGCTTTCAGACAAAGTTCGATCTCTCGACGACTGGAAATTGAAATTTGGGATGGTTTATGCCAGTTGTGTATCTGTTGTGCTTGATTCAATCCTGATATATACCTCGAGGCGGTGTACGTATAACTGGGCGAAGAATACGCGCTCGATACCGGTAGCAAGGCAATCTCTCTAACTGGAACTTTGGCATCGAATATTCACGGAAGGGGTTGCTTTGGCTTTGAATTCGCCGTATTCGATCGTGCTCACTGGTACTGGGACATGGCTCTACCTTGTTGTCCGGGGGATTAGTATAATTTCCTTCGAAAAATTGTATCAACTGGGTTGGGCTGTTTGAGATCTTTCAATCTTCATATCACGCAATAAAACACTCATGATTCGATACCATTGGTGAACACTGGTATACCGGTACATCGTGATAGAAGGACATGTTCTGGCCACTCGTCATCATTTTGGTAGCGAACCTTCAACTTAGAGAGCCATATCATGGCAAGCGAGCTCATGAACTCTATAACCATCTAGTGTCTCTACCTTCAGATATCGAAATATCGATGCTCTGCTACTCTGTATAATGTCCACCTATCTCACAGGGCTCACACTGCTCTCCCGCCCATCCACCGCCTTGCAAGGATACAGCTTCTTTGAGCTGATAATTATTTCACTCATTTTGATTTTTACTGCAAATTAAACTAATCTTGCGGTATCTCACCTAACTAATACAAGCCTGTGATAATCTAGTACGAAGTCTATCCACTCCGTACGCAAGCAGGATCAAAACATTTGCCAAGTGCTGGAAGCAAATACATCACCTGACACATAATTCCTGGAAGAAAGATACCACCAAATCAAAACGACGGCACCAGCCGTTGAATCGGAGACAGGTTGTGCCTCCTCCTCGACCTGTCGCTGATCCAGGGCCCGGCGGGGAAATATTTACGATTGGTAAGCTGACACACAGGAATGGAATGCTTGTTCTCCAGGGAAAGCGAGCTACTGGGATTAGGCCCTGGCGATTCTTCTTCCCGCACAACAGTGCACTCCTCGCATTTAGTGCTTGAGCCGCGGCCTCAGGGTCTTGATCATCCTTCAGTTTGACTTGAGATCCCTCATGAACTGCCTGCCCTATCTGCTTAATATTGGAAAGGTCGGCAAGCGTTAGTATGGTAGGTATCCGCACAAAATAAACACAGTATCTCGTAGGCTTGGAAAGTCGATAAATTCTCCACAGCATCCTTGATATGGCAGCTCAATGTTGCATCTGGCTCATCTCGTTATTTTTGGCCGTGAGATCTGCTTCCGGCACTCGGGCGAACCATAATCTGCACGGTGAGCAGCCAGAAGCAGATTCGGAAGCTTGCTTTCCTCAGACGACCTGATGTGCTCGTTCGAATACGATCCTGATCAGCTCAGATACACGTAGATGAATGTCGACGTTGCATCAAGGCGTCTCAACCGTCTTCATTGAAGAAGTTCCTGCAGATTTCGGTACTGGGCTAGAGACACTGAGAGAGGAGGATCATACAAACGGTGTTGTAGCTTCGTTCTCAGCCACAACGGTGGAGGATTTTTTCAGCTTTCCTTTTTGTCATGGTTACCTCACAGGCTCTGGTCCCCGTTCTTGAAGCAGGACCAGTTGATGCGTAGTATCTTGCTGAAGGGATCAGCATCCCCGCCCTGCGGCGTAGACTACAGTACTGGGCGAACCGAGGGATCTACACCGGATTTGCGAGAACTGGATATAATTATCGAGATGAATCTGTGCATAGAGGGGGGCGTGGATGACCTCTGGAAGAAAATGAGGTCAAGTTCCCTGCCACGAAGATGTTTGGAAAATGGAAGGATGTTTGGAAAAAGCACAGCATCGATGTCATGGTAGGGATGCATAATATTGGGTCATCCCAGCCCATGACCAGGGCGTCATCAAAGATTGCCTTCATCAACACAACGCACTTGCCTGATAAGGCTATAATTGGCGAGATGTCCAGGGGGATTGTGATGTCTGTGTGTATTTGGAACCAACCGTTCGAACCAGAGAGCGTCCTTACATCCTACGATGATTTACCAAGTAGCCAACTGCCGGTGCCGTACATGGTCATGAATATCGGTATTTTGAGTGCCGCTAGGGTAGGACGGGTTGGGGTTGGGATGGAATATTTAAGCGAACTTTTCCTAGAGATCACTCGTCTCGATTCCTGGCGGATCGAATCCATACAGTACCTGTTGATAGGCAGGATGAGAACCGATAGCGGCATGAACTTCGGTTCGTGTTCATACGTGGATGACGAATAGCATCAGGTAGGCAGTTAAAATTAAATGCAATCACTTCCTCTCTGGCATGCTTTTGAAACCAGCAAGGTCAAAGGATCGATCAATCCCAAGAGGCCTGAACACAATACCGGGACCGGCGGGCTCGTTGATTGCCTCAAATTAAACTCGGGTGATAAACGGGACGAGCTTCGCATTGCCTGTGGCGAATACCGGTTGAGGGGGCTTGGATTTGGAGACGTTAGCTACAGTGGCTGGACATGCAGAATGAGTAAATGAGGGTTTCTCACCAAGATGCCCGATTTCAGGGCCAAAAAAACCACGGGGCAGCCACAAAAATTGCAAAAAGCTTTGTATATAGATTTGTTCTGAATCAGAAGAAATTGAAAACACTTGAGTTGTATCCATTCTGAATAGAGACAGCGAAGTCAAACTGGAAAAAACAGGAGCACATTGTTTGACCCCACCAAAAACTTGAGAATGCGGTGGGGCAAGCCAACGTGCTCGTGGTTACTCTTGTTTTTTTGAGTTTGACTTCGCTGTATCTCTTCCAGATGGAGAAACTCAAGTACATTTAGATTGAATCAATTTGGAATAATTCTATATCCATGGCTTCTTGCAATGATTGTGGTAACCCACCAGATTTCCGCGTTGAAATCGAGCATTTTGGGGGATTTGGGGGGGGGGGGGCCAAAACCCGTCTAGTCATTCAGCATGTCCCGTACTCCAGAACATTTCGGCCATTGACTACTCGCAGCTCGACTCAACGAATGAAAAGAAAGAAGAACCGTATCCTTTATCACTTGTAGGCATACCTGCGGTGACATGATCGAAATAGTAGTCCAAACCGGTGGTTATCATTGATTATTACTTCATTCCTATGTAGCTTTACCGTCGGCATCTAGACTGCTCGATTTGCCCTAAATTTATCATCGTAATTCCTCGAAAGAGGAAAATCGGCGACCTTTTTTTGGCCGCCTTATTGTAAGACGATAATTCTTCTAAGACAAAACCAGAGAGTAAGAAAGTCACATTGGAGACTGAGGATATCATTCTGGCACAGACTTTCAGGCAAACCGAGTACGGTGCTATGCTTGGTGTGATCGCGGAGATAAATGGAGATAATCATAACGCGAAACTACCTGCAGCGTGTCAAGATTTGAGAGCCATGCGAGAGTTACGATGATACGATAACGACCAGTATCTAGTCTGCCACGGCTTGGAACGACAACCGCCATCGCGGCGACGCGGGCTCCCCCCCCCTATTTCGTTAAATACAGAACAAATTGTCTTGATAGATCTCATACGCCCGCATGGCTCTAGCACTTGAGCACGAACTGCTTGTCTTTCCCAGCCTGCCTTCTCCGGTATATTTCTAACATCTCTGCTGCCGGACTACCACAAAACAAGCGAGGGAAATCGACCCCGGTCTTGCGCCCTTCTCACCTCGCCATCGATGGGGGTCTTCACGTCGCTGGTCGGCTTCGCCGCCCCAGCCTTCCTCATTCTGTCGCCTGTCTTCTCCTACACCGACCAAGCCCTGGCCATGCACAGAAACAAGACCAGCGCCGGCTTCTCCTTGGATATCCCGCTCATCATGCTGGTCGCCTCCATGTTTCGCGTCTTCTACTGGCCCGGAGAGCGGTACGACACGGCACTTCTCGTGCAATCCTTCATCATGATTGTCATCCAGAGCGCGGTGCTCAAGATCGCCCTCGATAACCGCCCGGGTTACGCGGGGAAAGGAGGGGAGGCGGGCTTGCCCTTTGCGGGCGAGAAGGATGGGCAGGCCGCGGGGATGCGACGACCTTACAATTTCTGGCAGTGGCGTTCGCCAAGACCGTAAGGCTGGCTCTTTTTTTCTCTTCTTCCTTCCTCCGATACTTTACGCCCCCCCCCACGTCTTGATTTAACTAGATTCTGCAGTTATTGGCACTTTCTACTGTGGATGTTTATCTGTCTGGCCGCCCTGGAACTGCTGCTTGCATCCCGCCCCTCGATCTACCCCACGTATTCGTCGCTGGTGGGATACATCGGCCTGACGGTGGAGGCCACGCTGCCCCTGCCACAGCTCATCGCCAATGCGCGGTCGCGGTCCTGCAAGGGCTTCCGGTCCTCGGTCCTGGTAAGCTGGGTGCTTGGTGATGCCATGAAGATGTTCTGGTTCTTCACGTCGACGAGCCCGATCCCCTGGGCGTTCAAGACGTGCGGGATCTTCCAGGCGGCTTGCGACCTCATGCTCGGCGTTCAATATTTCACGTATGGCGATAAGGGGCCATCGTCTAGTGTGACACAGCCGGCTTGGCCTTATTCGGGCCCTAACCCACATATGGGGGGGCCGAATGGGAGGCTTGCTGCCGTGGGGAGAAGAACGCCTTTAGGAGGGAAAACTTTCTGAATAATGAAATTTCGAGTTTACTAAAGACAGTCTTGTAGAGTAAATGAATGATAGAGACTAGAAATACATCAAGACTTGATTGCTGGACTATCAGTGAGACCTCTGGCCTTGAAATATGCTTGTAGACAGATTCGAATATACGCAGAAGTACTAAGCATGGAAAGGGCTTCCTGGTCGGGTGTTGCAACGCATTCCAGCATGCAAGCTTTTCTAGCTTTTGCCACGACTACTGCTTCTACTAAAAGCCATACCCACAGTGAGTTGCCCAGGAAGTGCTGAGGTACGTAATACCGGCCTAGAAAGTCAGCCGTTGCCAATACGAGACAAGATATGAATTTCGTGGACTCCTGGCGTTATAGAGCCAGTGGAGAGACAGCCGACTTTCACGAGCTATAGTTACACGGTGTTACAGGTACGACAGCGCACACAATGTAAAACCTTGGTTAGAAGGAGACAAGGGTTTGAGCAAGGAGATAGTGAGAGAGGGAACGGCTGGGCATTTTTTCACCTTGAGGATCAATATAAGTCTGGGACCCGAGCTAGGATGCATGAGATAAAAGCGAACAACGTAGTAAGAGAAATGGGCGTTTGGCGAAACTGTTTCTTTCTCTGGGCTTGATCACTACTGTACAGTACTGTACTGGTATCAAAGTCCTGCAAAATTTCACTACGCAATGGCTGGCTCTCAAGTGTATGGATGTGTCAATACAGTTTGATTCTAGCTCATGAATTAGGTGTAGAAATTCAATTGTTTGCGTAGGTCTACGCAGTGTAAGTCACCAGTCGGTTCTCATCTTGAGAGCTCCCCTTCTGCTCCCCCTGGCGGGGATATCATGGAGATAAGCGTTCCGATTTCGCATTTTAAAAAAAAAAAAACCTCCATAAAGCTTCTTGCGATAGCTAGCGTATTACTCTTGTAGTTGGTATGATGTCGCAAAGCCGGAATAGATCAAGCTGTGCACATGTCATAACTCCAATAAAAAACATAGGTCTGATTTGCTTAAATATGTTGTCCTAAGTATACCAAGGCTACAGCAGTCGCGCACAAGGCAGGAAGAAAAGAGCTCCGCGATGGGCCAAGCTGACATCGCGGTGAAATACCTCGCCATCGGGGCGAATCGGCACACAGGGACGGCAGACTGGAGCGAGGATGGCACGCTGGCGTTCGGGGCAGACGTGAATGTTGCGCTTTGGCGGCCTGATGTAGGTGGATTGCGAATTGGCGGGATTTGTTACCGAACCCCAAAGCTATGCTTGAAGGTCCATCCAGTCTTGAAAGATCGATCTGACTCGCAGCTCTAGGACTCTTCGGCAAAAGGCATCACATGTTTGTTATCCGGTCATACTGGTGTGGTGAGAGCTGCGAAGTTCCTTCCGCAAGTTGAGACAGACGGGGATGCGGAGGGTCAGGGAGCACCAGCTAGTAAGACGAGATATCTGCTAAGCGGCGGCGACGATAAGAGCCTGTGTATCTGGAAAGTCACGACTAGAGGAAGGGAATCCACAGGTGGTGGTAGAAGCGCATCATCACTGGAAGCGACGTGTCTCCAGACCATCCAGGCACACGCAAGAGCCATCAACTGCATCACGACGCTAGGCCGCCGCGATGATGCCAGTAACACCAAGGGGGCATCAAGAGTCGTCATCTTCGCCACGGGCGCCTCAGATTCGTCGGCTAAAGTGTGGAGTTTCGACGGGCAGGAGGCCCGCTTACTGCAGACGATCTGCCCGAACCCCCGGTTCTTCCCTCTGTGCATGGCCTTGGGAGACTTAAGCGCGGGGAAGGAGAACAAGGGAGATAACGCCAATGCGGTGATTCTGGCATTGGCGGGGACTCGCGACACAATCCAGATTTACGTCTCGCCCTGCTCGTCACCAGAGGACGTGAAGTTCGAGTTTCAGGCTACACTTACCGGCCATGAGGGGTGGATCCGCTCACTGGATTTCACGTACGAGCCCGCGAAGGAACCGGGGGATCATGGTGGCGATCTGATCCTCGCATCGGCCAGTCAAGACAAGTACATCCGGCTCTGGCGAGTCCACACCGGCACCGAGCTCCCCGCCGTGTCGGCCAGTGGCAACGACCCGACGTTGGGCGCGTTCTTGCCCGGGCGCTCACCGTCGAATAAGGCTTACCGTCTGAGGGCTGGTGAGGCGGGCTGCTGGTCAGTTACGTTTGAGGCACTACTACTAGGTCACGATGACTGGATATACAGTGCGCGATGGAGTCCTAATAACAAGACAAAAAATGCACAACAAGCTCGGCTCTTGTCAGCTTCAGCTGATAATACGCTCTCGGTCTGGGAGGCGGATCCGAGTTCAGGCATCTGGATCACGACGGCCCGTTTGGGCGAGATCAGTCGCGAGAAAGGAGCTACGACGGCTACGGGCAGCGCAGGTGGTTTCTGGACGGGCCACTGGGGTCCGGATGGCAAGTCGATTGTCACGCTTGGTCGCACGGGAAGCTGGCGTCGGTGGGTGCATGATGCTGAAGAGGACCGCTGGGTTCCCGGCGTGGCGGTCGGCGGACACACAAGGGCTGTCACCGGTATCGCCTGGGCCAAGGATGGAAGTTACTTGCTTTCTACCAGTTCGGACCAGACGACGCGGTTGCATGCAGAGTGGATAGGACTGGGGGCGGACTCGAAATCGACGACGACGACTTCATGGCACGAGATGGCGCGACCCCAAATTCATGGCTACGATCTAAACTGTATTGACACGTTGCCCGGATCCGAGTTCGTCTCGGGAGCTGACGAGAAACTGATGCGTGTGTTCCAACAGCCTAAGCCTGTGGCCCGTCTCCTGCATCGTCTCTCTGGTCACGGCACATCAGATGCAGCAGCAGCAGCGGCGGCTATCAGGGATTTGCCCGATGCAGCAGACATGCCCGTACTCGGCCTGTCCAACAAATTAGTTGACACAAGTATCAGCACAAGTGAAAATGCCTACCCTTCGACCGCCAATCCTACAACTACAAACCCATCGTCCAAAGACCCAGCGAATCCAATAACAACAGTAGCAACAACAACAACAACAGCAACAACAACCCAACAACAAGATCCCTCCATCACCCTGAAAACCACAAACCTCGACTCCCTCGCCCACCCACCCCTCGAAGACAGCCTATCCCGACACACGCTCTTCCCCGAAACGGAAAAGCTCTACGGCCACGGCTACGAGCTCTCGTGCGTCGCCACCTCCCCCGACGGCCGCCTCATCGCCAGCGCCTGTCGCGCCAGCTCCCTCAATCACGCCGTCATCCGCCTCTTCGAGACCGCCCCCAAATGGACCGAGGTCCATCCCCCGCTCGCGGCGCATGGCCTGACGGTCACGAGACTGCGCTTCTCCCCGTGCGGAAGGTGGCTGTTGAGCGTGGGGCGGGACCGGATGTGGACGGTTTTCGCCAGGAAGGAGGAGGAGGAGGAGGAGGGCGAGGGGAAGGTGTTTGGGGTCTGGGCGAAGAACGCCAAGGCGCATTCGAGGATGGTGCTCGATTGTGCGTGGGGTCCCAGACCTGCTATTCCTACGGCTCCGTCGGCGCCGGGGGCGACTGACACGGCAGGAGACGAGATGGTGGTTTTTGCCACGGCTGGGCGCGACAAGCAGGTCAAGATATGGAAAGGGCGGGACGACGATGCCGCTCATGCGTCTCATGCGTTCAAGGAACCAGAAGTGGAAGAAACAGAGAAAGGAAAGGTCACTTGCGTCACTGCCATACCAGCTTCCTGCCCCGTGGCCGCGATCGAGTTCCTGCCTGTTCGCCTGGGGCCGGGGCAGGGGCAGGGCGGCGAGGGGAACGGGCAGGAGGGACGACTGGTGCTGGCTGCAGGCTTGGAGGATGGGAAGGTGGTGTTTCATACCCTGGATGCGGGGAGTTTGGCTGTGGTTTCTAGCCAGACGGTGCAGGATGGGTGAGTCAATTTTTTCCCCCTCTTCTTCTTTCCTTTTTTTTTTTCTTCTAAATATTTTAATATACGTTTTACGGGTGGGAACTCATGAGGGAAATTTTTTTGAATTCTAGGTTATGTCTGCCCAAAGCCGTGTTGCAACTTGCTTGGCGACCAATGACGAAGGACGGAGCGGGAAGGGAGGTCGGATATGAATTGGCCGTGGCTGGTGAGGACGGGTCTCTGAGAATCTATTCGTATTCGCCTCCTATCAGGTAGATAGGGTGGATGGATAGATACTTGCTAGAGAATAAGACAAACAGGCAAGTACAGCACAAGCTTAGATGTCCCGTTTCTCGTAGCGCCTGTCCTCTATTACTTTCGCTCGCCACATCGGTCAGGTATGGTATGCACGCACGGGCAAAGACACGATTGGTTTTGTTCAATCATGTTGTCGTTGGCATAGGCAACGAGTACCAATGCCATGCCATACCTTTTCATAGCCTCGAGATGCTTATGAGCCTACTGCCGTATCAACGTGTAGCCGTTTCCCCATCATTACCCAAGATCCAAAGTTCGATCCCCTATCTGCGCATCAGCCCGGCTCGGTTCAACCCACGACTTCAACACCCGCCAGCCTATCAAACCCCGTCCGCAAAAGCAGTAAGCAGTAGAAGAATTACATCTATATGTATAGCCAAGCCAAGCCAAGTCAAGCCAAGCCAAGTCAAACCAAGCCACAAAATCCCAACCGCTACGCCCCAGAAAAACGCCCCCGGCTCAACCCAGCCAGCCAGCTAACCAACCAACCCAAGCCCAGCCAAGCCAAACTCCTTCACAGAGCACGCACAGAGACAGAGAAAGAGAAACAGAAGAGAATGCTCATAACTCATCCAGAACCCTCTTGGCCGTCCCCGTCGCCCCAGAAAGCGACGACGAAGCCGTCGCCGCGATGCTGCTACCAGCGGACTTGGTGGCGGCCAGCATAGCGTGATGGGAGCTGCCGTCGTCGCCGTGCATGTAGAACCAGGCGCGTTGGGCGAGGAAGACGATGTGCTGCGGGAGGTAGAGCACCGTGGCGATGAAGGTTAGGGCGGAGAGGAGGAATACGACGGACCCTGTTTTTTGGGGGGGGGAGGGGAGGATATTAGCTTGGTTTGTTTGTTTGTTTGTTTGTTTCTCTGTCTGTTCTTTCATTTCAGGAAAGAGGAGAAGAGGAGAAGCGGAGGAGACGCACAAAACACGAATTTCTCCGTCGGCGTAAAGATATAGACGCCGAACGTGACTTCGAGTTGGTACTGCTTGAGGCGCAACCAGCGGCCGAAGCGCTGCAGGAGCTCTGCCATGGTTGTCGTGTGCTGGTTTTGGAATTGATTTCTCCTCTGTTCTCCTCGCTCTGCCTGGGTTCCCGTATTCTGGCCTTTCTGGTTGTTCGGGTTTGCGTTTCGATTTGTTGTTGTTTGGCGGGGAGATCGGGCTTGTCGTGGATCAACCCTCTAACCGTGTAACGGTAATCACCTCCTTTCTCGTCGCCTTGGTGTTGATCAGGTGGGTGGGAAGGAAACCGAGCCTGCTCCTACGATCCTCGTCTGAAGGCGCTGGATTAACAATCGATGTGTCCGTCTGTCGGTAATGGCTCTGGCACAATAAACGCCAGCTTAGCTATCTAAGAAGACAATTAATCTAGCCTGCTGTCTTCACCTGCTACTCCCGTAGTGGCTCGTAAATAATTGCTATTGCCGTCGTGTCGGTGCCACCGCAAGCCTAATTAATTAGGTTGGGGAGAAGAAAGGAGTCCACACTTGCGTTCCATAACGCGTGCGGCTATTCGGGGCACTTTGATTGGAAGTGCCCCGTGCCGATGCCGTGCCGGTCAATAGAAATAGCGGGATCAGGGGGTGAGATTACAGAGTCTTGCTTATCGATAGAACGCGGGATGGAGCAGGGGCCAAGCATAATTTCGCGATAGGTGCCGTATCTGCTTTTGAGGTACTCAAATCAGGTGATCGGCCTCCCTCTAATACCTTGATAGATGATTGATAGGAATTCAATTTTCCTCGCTGTTTAGTGAAAAGGTGTGGTGAATGACGAGTTTAGAGATCGGCATTTTGTCCCTATCATATACGAGCACAACACCGCTACGTGCACATGAGGAAGACTTTACTCGGGGGAAGTGAAATTCTTAGAACCAGAGCGATACCGGTACCAGCACTGCAATCGTCATATGTCATCTTTTGGAAGAAACTGAAACACAAGAAGAGAAGAAGTCCAAGAAAACCCAAGGGAACAACTTTGGCGGGGAATCCCCAATGGGCACAGTAATTACCTAGGGAACGCAAATCGAGCACCCTTTCCTACCTTAGGACATGTCCCTCACAGGAAAGACGAAACCAGAAACCTACGAAAACAACACTCGACTGGCATAGACCAAGGAGAAGCGGAGGGACGGACGAACGCATCTCTCGAACGGGCCCCAGCACGAAACACCACACCTATCATACCTCGACCCCCCCGACCCCCTCCACCAGAACCGAAAACGGCAACGAAAGTCGCCACACCCACCACCCCAATGCGCCGCTACCTTGCCCCCCACCATATCCCTAAACCCCATCCCCATCCCTATCCCCAACCTCCCCCACCCCTCCTCACTCGCACCCTAACCACGACCCCTCACCCCTTCAAATCCCGCCCCCCCCCCCCTACCCCCCCCCCCCCCCCCCCCCCCCCCCCCCCCC
>JAOYMO020442302.1:0-19632 GCA_025802455.2 Iodosphaeria phyllophila | reverse complement strand
TTTCACATCCTGCAGCGTCTTTGTAATAAGGTTCAGACATGTACTCTCGTTGGGCTGTGGACTGCCATCCTCCTTCTCCAACTTGCCGAAGCGTTGAATCTTCTCACAGCTATCCCGAACCTTGACCAAACCGAGTGTCGCCGACGATCCTTTGAGAAAATGGCCGAGTTTCGACAATTCTTCTAGATCTTCATTCTCCCTGTTTTCGTCCCAGGAATCAGCAGTTAGGCCCCCCCCCCCCCCAAAAAAAAAGAGGATGACTTATTTCGCATGCAGCCCCAGAAGTCGAGGAAAGATGTGACATCCCTGCACTCGAGTCAGGTATGACTATACTCACAGTGCCTCGTCCATCTTTGTAAATGTCTCTTGGGCCTGTTCGAAGAAACCCACCACGATTGACAGGCTGAATTCGCGTTCTTCGTCGTCCTCTTCGTCCATTTCGAGAATTTGGCCGAAGGTGGTGTCATCGATACCGTCCCCCAATTCGAACTTGCTCACATCGTTACTTTCCTGCAGTTGCTGATTAGCGAACATGCGAAGTGGCCCCTTAGCTGGTCTTTTTTTCTCTCTTTTGCTCACATTGTCGGCCATGATGCCCAGATAAGTGCACAATCACGGCCCTTGGTTACAGCTGGTAGCGGTATCGAGACTGCGGAGTCGGATAAAACCGCGTGTCGCACGTTGACGGAGGAGCGGTCGAAAACGTTACCAGTGCACCGAAGCTGCGCTTTTCACTAGTTCCTGGTCTACTGGCTTTACTAATACAGTTAGCCTTACTAGCTCGAGGAGGTGCATCGGTATGCGGCGGGTGGCAGTTACATGACTGGAACGCGCAGTAGATTGAGGACTGGGTCTCTCTTGTTTGTCGAAGACTAAGAACAATGAATGAAATGGAAAGGTCCAGTGCGATGACCGAGGTGCGTGATTTGTCAAGGCCTTTAAGAACAACGAAGGAGAGTGCGCAGGCTGCTGTAGGAGGTCGCAAAGTGGGGCTTGGGAATACCTAACGGCGCGGACGGAGCTTGCGGGGTCAATTTGTCTCGGGTGCTTCTTTTTAAGAACGGTCAGTTGCTGTTGGTTACTGGTCTATTACTCTTTGCTGGAGGGCGTGATGCATCAACAACCCACTTCGTGACGTATTTCAAAGTATTCCAGAGCGATTCAAAGGTATTGCCGGTGTAGGGAGAGTAACGATAAAAATTGTAGAAGTCGTAGGATTAGGAGATGATTTCTTGGGAATGATGTTGGTTATGAACTGCATGTCATGCGACAAAACTGAGGCCATTCCGGATTACGCTCTTGTCCGAATCCTTACAGACCGTTAACATACCGGTAATGTTGGAAAGCAATGACTTGTCTAAGCTGCACTGCGCTTTGCGAAGCCGGAGCTGAAGTCTACAGCGTGCGGCAGGGTCTGCAGAGTTACCTCATCTGCTTGGCAAGGCGAAAGGATGGAGGGGATGGTGAAGGTAGGCGCTACATCGAAGCAGCTGATATGCCCTTGTAGTCCCAGCTGAACATGTTCGGATCCGCGAGCCTCAGGTCACAAAATGACTATCACCGGGTGACAAGATCTGATGAATTGAAGGCAGTGGCAGACAGGGCTCTAGAGAAGGTACGAGGCGGTACAGTCTACAGTTAAACAGGGAGTTTTTGCTCCTGGGTTGGAATGATCAAACTCTAGCATTCTGGAACACGGAGGCTCTAGTCCTGGAACAGGACTTCCCGGTCATTGCCCGAGTGCTGTGTGAGGCGAAGCTTAGGGGATGGACTTACGGCCGATGAGGTAACACTAGTAAGCACTTGTAAGGAATGGGGTCGCGACTTCTTGAACTACGAGCTCTTCTTCTACGGAGGAGAGTACATGATAAACAGAAATCAAGCTAAGAGATAGCACGAAAGAACTCTTGTAGCTTCTTTGCACTTGATTACATGAGCGCAGTGATAGCAAAGACAAGAGAGGATCTAAGGGAGTGATGTCTCGTCTGTATGAAACGCTTACCACAGTACAGGAGCGAAATGGAAGAGCCTCACTGTGGCTGCGGGACGCCAATGCATACAGTATCGTATCAACATGACGACATATTTACGTACATTTCTTTCGAGCCCGTTGTCAGATCGGTCCATTGCCCTTCTTACACCACAGCTGGGGGTCAAAAGCTCACGATAATGAGGCACCAGGACGCAGCTTGCTACGACTTAAAACCGTATTGGAAAAATGGCTGTCGTGCCGCCATATCATAGGCAATGCGGGACCATGCAAGAATCAAACAACATCCCCATGGATATCCGGTATCGGTATCTCTTCCAGTAGGATGGATGTGCATCTGGCTGCGGGCAGCTGCAGAATTACAGTGAGAAGAGTCGATTCTAGACCCAGTGATTGACCATCCCACATGCCCAAAACGGTAGTCAAAAAGCTTGACAGAGGACCACGAGCCAGTCAGAATAGACCCGGCTTCAGCTCGCCTGGATTCCTCTGGTAGGGGAGGAGGGCCAGATTGGACGATCGGCACAGATCCTTTCCTAACAAGAAGCCTAGACAGGCGAAGCCGCCTGCACTGTGGTGAGAATCGCTCGCTTTAACTCTCGTACCTCGTCGTTGCATGCGTTTCTTCCCTGATGTCTCGCTTAGGCTCATACCACGTACTATCAAAGGCCAATGCGCTTCTGAAGAATACCGGTACGGTACATATAGTAAATCCTTGTGGCGCTGGCTAGCCGACCAATGATGATTTTTGCGAACACAAGCGTCGTTTTCATCTTTTTGAGCTCCGAAGGAACCGAGAACCGACTGTGAAGTAGGAAACGCAAGCCTTCCAACACATCTCACAAGACTTGCCACCTGGAGCTGCTTGGCATAATCCTTCTGAACTGCGGCACTGTGTAAACATGCGTTTGCCAAGGACCGAAGCTGTGTCCACTGCCCGAGTACGATCGTAAGGTGTCGTGTAAGATATGACGGAGAGCTGACTGCACTGGTTACACATCATGCAGAGGCGTTACCTACACCTGTCTTTTCGAAAAGTCTAGCCAGAGCTGCCGGCAAATGCTAGTGCATTCTATATCCAGACTTTTAGAAAGACGCAGGCAACAGCGCATTTCTTCCAAACTGTGTGAAACTTCACTACACAGTAAGGGAAGGGATGGCACGCTAGTGTGAGGCCCCACGAGTATCAGTACTGGCATCGTCGTATGAATGACGAGGTCTAGCATTAGTTTGAGATCAAGTAGGGATCTAGACCTAAGAGTGATTGCCATGACTGTACTTGGTTCTTGCTCATTGCACCGTTCTCCCGAAAGTCTGTAAGCGGAGCGATACTCGGTCTAGGTAGTGTATTGCCTACAAACCTCCGGGAGACCGGCGGTAGTATCAAATTACTACTGGTACACCTCACTCTCTCCGGAAGCCCGTCTATACATTGTTCCTGAGCACCATTGTATTTCAGACAGACTTTCGGAGAGACGGAGGTACCACACAGAATGATTTACATACCCCGTCTGGAGCATCCATTGTTATTAGTCATCCGGCACTTCCAAGAGAAAGTAATAATAGCCTATAGCTTAGTCAGCTGATAGTCCCCCCTTTCATCGTGAATACTGCTCAATTATCGCCCGGAGGACCACCAGTCTCACAAGCACAAGGATCTTGTCCCCACATCGCTGGTATGGAGGTATCAGCCCTATCAAACGGAAGATACCAATCCTATGTTCAAGGATCAGGCCATCACAGCCAGAAGCACAACATCCTCCTACTTACAAACACCCATTTCCGCCCAAGTTCGACCGAGAGACGCCCCCGCACAGCGCCTTACCATACAAGCACATGATTAACATTACATATCTGACACCCAACCGCATCGCATCGGTTACTCCTCGACCCCGACCCTCCCCTGCCCAAACATCAACATGAACTGCTCCCTCCACATAACGTCTCGCCTCCGCTGGTCCTCCCTCTCCAGCGCGCGTTCCTCCCTCTCCGCCTTCCGCTCCTCCGCATCCGCCGCTCGCTGCTCCATGCGCAGTTTCGCCTCGGACTCCCACCGCAGCCGCTCCTGCTCGATGTGGGTCTGAGCCAGCTGCTGCGTCTGCTGCAGCATCTTTTCCACGCTCTGCTGAGAGTTTTTGGAGGTTTCGGCCAGGAGAGCTACCATGCGGTCGAGCATAGGCACGGCATTGGCTGCGCTGTTGCTGCTGCTGTTGCTGCTACTGTTGTTATTGGCGGCATAACTGGGGTTGGGGATGGAGTTAGAGTTGGAGTTGGAGTTGCTGGGACGGCCCCTTTTGGGGGTCATGCGGGGGAATGGTGCGGGACCTTCGGCTTTGCGCTTCGCACTTTCTGCTAATGCGGCGGTTATAAAGTGTGGGGGGTTGGGGAGGGGTTCAGGTACACCGGAACTTTGTTGCACTACATGATGTGTTAGTTTTGATTCATAATGCAGTTTACCGGCTGAGATGATCCTACTTGTGTGCGAGCTCTGCACAGTCTGGTCGGCGAGCATGCTCAGCTCAAGCGCGGAAGGGAGTTCGTCGTCTTCTTCTTCTTCTTCTTCTTCTTCTTCTTCTTCTTCTTCTTCTCCGGCCTGCATTTGATCATCCGGAGATGTCTCTTCTTGGTGTGACAGGTCTTGAAATGGTTGCGCTCTTGAGCGATCTGGGTCATCAATGGGTCTGGCGTCCGGGTCACTCCCAATAAGAGCATCCATTTGCTCGGCCCACTTGAATTGTGGCAGGTCGTCCCCTGTCGCGGTGAATACCCCAAAGTTGTCTCTACGCGCGTCCATGTATTCATGGAACGATGCCTCCATCCTTTTCCACTTAGTATAGCACTGCTCCCCTGAATATGTGCGTGCTGCATATTCAAGATAAGCACATGTATACACTAGAGAAGAGTCTGAGAGAAGAAAGGCATGAACGAGTACTGACGTTGATTAGCTGGGTCATTCCCGGCACCATCTCTTAGACATTGGTTGAATATATCCGTAAACTGATTCCAGCGCCTCTTCTGGCTACCGCCCAGCCGCCCTTGGAATAAATCATCATGATCGGCTCTGCATTGCATAAGCAAATCGACATCAGAATCGGGCCATAACTTAGGTTGCCCTCTCCCGTATAGTTTCTAAAGATGTATCAGCACAATGAGTTCCAGATCGATCACAGGGGTTACTTCATCATTATCATCATCATCGCTCACACTTTGCCGCCGTTCTTCCCGTTCCTGCCGCTTCCGGACTTGTTCCGTCTCCTTTGCCACCCGTCTCTGCTCGCGCTCCGTCCGCCGCTGTGCACGCTGCTGGAGTAAGGCCTGGCGCTCCGGGTTCTTTGGGCGCGCCATCGTAATTGCTACACTTTATATGATGAAACTGCAATAATAAGGGGCTGTGGCTGTGACTGTAACGCGCTGCGGAGTTAGTTAGTGGGTGACAGGGTAGGGTGTACTGATATGTGAGAAATCCCGTGCCGCAAAAAGCACTGTTCTGAATAAACGAATATACGAAGCGACAATCAAGAATGGTAAGAAAAGTTTGTCCAGGTCTGCGACCGTCCCGCCAATGCGTGACGGCGACGACAACGGCGATGGCTTCAATAGCGCGTAACGCGTAACGCGGAAGGTCGCGAAACGATAGAACAAGGCCGTTGTGGGACACGTCAATTGCAGAAGTGTGGCTGGTGTGTGGGAGTTAGTTACCCAGCAAGACGTCAGATGGAAATGTGTGTTTTTTTCAATTCAAAAAAAAAAGGCCCGAGTCAAATTAGGTTGGGCTAATCGTGGCAAAGTGCAACAATGAACAAGGCACTTTCGAAAGTTGAATCGAAAAATCGCACACAGTGCAGCAGAAATTGCACTGACTGCCTAGGCGAGCAGGATTTTGCAAAAACGTTGACGTACCTGGCAAAAAATCGATAGGGTAAACACAAAACCGCTCGCTGCAAAGGCCCAACGCAAACCAAACAGAAAAGCAAGAGAAAAGACAATCGAGAATTTTTCGCTGAAGGGGGGGGGGGGGGTTGATGAAGAATCGAGGGAAAACAAAGCGAGTTGTTGCTGAAGTGGGAACTTGGAAGTTGTCGAGTTTGCGAGTTTGGCGGGTGGGTGCATGGAATTTGCCATTCTTTGCTGGTTGGTCGGCTTGTGTTGCCGTGACGCTGCAAGCCAAACTGTAAAGCTACTTAGCGCCGTGTCTGGACTCGAGGAACGGAAAGTGCTTGCAGCGGATAAACTTGATTCCGCGGCTGGCTGGCTGGACAGCGAATCTGATGGAGGCTCGGCTTTCGGTTTGTTCGCTACAAAGTTGACAGCAGTTGAAGGCACCGTACCGACAGAGTAACGAAAGGTGGATTCAGCCACAGGCGAGCCTGCGAATGTGAGGTTCCAAATACATGAATATCAACCAAAACAGCTACTGTGGTAACTGTCCAAGCAAGCAAGAGCTGTCTTTGGATTCTTCAGCGCAAGAGATATCCGGCTTCTCCAACATCGATTACGCCAGAACTGACCCGCAAACACAATCTCATCCTCAATACGCTTAAAGCTGCCAACTTATCAGAACGGAGTATCGCGTTAATTGCTGGTAGCGATCTTACGGCGCTCCTATTTGGAGGAGGCATAGTTCCAGCAGCTCTACAAACTCGGAGCTGCCAGACAATAGTAGCAGATAAGATAAAATAAACCTTGGATAGAAGAAATCCACAATCGAGATAAACTCTCCAGTCCCAGGCTGATCTATAAGATAGGACGGCCTGTTAGCCATGAGATAACTGAAGAACTATGCACAAATCTTTCTGAATCCAATGGCCGTAATATCAACTTTCAATGTCTGCTTCCCGAACTGTTGCACATGATGAGCACACCACACTAACTTCCCGTGCCATATAAGATGATACGTAACACAGAACCAAGGCATATGTTGATTTAGTCTTATATCCCCATCTCTCTTTCCCACCTTATCCCCAACCCAAGAAACCCGGGTCAGATATATACGCATACGCCTTTTATAACCCGCCAGCTCGGCTAGTACCGGTATCCCACAAACGCCTATCTCGCTTCCCCAAAACCCCCAGAGTCCAGAACCCCACCTCCCAGGTATTCGGACAGCACCCCTCAGACCCCCAGATCAAAAGACGACCTTGGAGGCCACGCTCAAAAGCCAAGCCGCATCCTGCCAGCCACCACCCTCGTCCTTGGGCGGGGGAATCCCCGCCACATCGCTCGCCAAGGCCAGACAATCCAGCTGTCTACAGCTGGGCGTCCTAGACAACGGCGTCCCGTCCTCGTCCTCGTCCCCATCTGGGTCCCCCTCATCGTCATCCGCCGCTTCCTCATCGTCCCCTTCCTCCACCGAAAAGAGCGAAAAGCCAAGCAGACTATGCATCCACGCGCTCATGCCCGCGCTCTCCCTCTTCACGAGCCTCCGCACCGTCGCTTCGTCCGCTAACCCCATGTCATCGACACTTTCTAGTTTCTCGTCCAGACCGACGAAATTAGGTCCCTGGCTATACTCCTCCGGCAGCTCGGAGTCCTGGTGATTGAAATAGTCTTCTCCCGGCGCCGCAATGGTAACCCGCTCAATAGGTGTGCGGCCCGGAGTGCGCAAACTGGACTTGCTAGGTCCCCTGCTGTGTCCTCCGCCCACAGCACGCAGTGCAGGCGATAAAAGCTCGTCCACGGGCATCGTGAGCGTCATGCTCGCATGCCGACTGTGATGCCGACTTGCCACCTCGCGCTCCCGTGCGATCTCGCGCTGCAGCGCCTCTTCTGAGGCGTCGCGCAGGCCGGTGAGACTCGTTGACGACGCCCGCGAGATCAGCCAGGTCTGGCCTTTGGACTCGCGGGCCTCGGTGCTGATCAAGGCGCCCGCACGATGCATCCACGAGGCATCGTCGTCTGCGGTGTCATCCTGACCCGGCCGCCGCCAGGACGGCGACAGCGTGCCGGAGAAGTGCGCATGGTGGGAGTGCCGCTTCCGGTGGCCGCCCTGGCGGTCGAGCTGGATGGCGGACTTGCTCTTGGGAATGGGGTGGTCGTGGTTGGAGGGGTGCGGGCTGTGGGTGTAGGCGTTGGAGGAGCGGCGGCTGCGGCGGCCGAGCGGGGAGGGCGATTGCGTGAGCTGGTGGTGGTTGTGGTGGGAGAGCAGACGGGGAGTGGTTGGGGCGGATTTGCCTTGTAGGTAGGAGACGTGGTGGAGTGGGGGGGAGGATGCGTCGTCCAAGTCTGGGAGAGATTCTGGATCCGCGATGGGGAGCTTGGTGGTTAAGGGGGCGAGGGAGAGGTGGGTGAGGTTGGTGGCCGAGCGGTTTTTGCGGCGAGAGGGGTCGCTATATTGGTGATAGGCATGGTCCATAGCGGGCGAGTGTGGTTGTTGTGAGAGATGTAGGCGGATGGATAGCTCGGTAGCGACTAAGTGTGGGAATTGGTGGTGGAGGAACAGGAATTCATCAGGGTTGGATAGTCGTACTGGTAGTGAATTAATAGTTCAACGTTGATCCCTTCGCAATACTTCGCAGGTATTACGAGTACGACATGGGGCTAACCAAAGAGCCGGAATTGACCGGGACCGAACGGTGATGGTTCGATTCTAGAAAGTCCTGAATTGAGCCCGGCCTCCAACCGACATACCGCCGCCACGCCGGCGGACAGAGAACGGGGTGTTCTAGGCCACAGAAAACACAAGACGACACTTTCCCTAAAGTCGGCGGTGGCGCGACCAAAACACAGCTAGAGCATCAACATTCGGAAGCTCGCCCAGCCAGCAGATATTCACCATGGAGCAGGATGTTGACGTGGGTCAGTGCTATCTATCAGCAGGTGAGTTGTAGTAAAATTGAGGGTTTCTGGAAAGGGTCTGAACGCGAGCGGCCGGTGTAGACCCTGATAAGCTTTCCTTCCTGTGAGACAACAACCCACCTTCAAACACGGATTCGCGGGAGAAATAGGACGGCGAACCTTTCCGTTCGGTTTTCGGTTCAGTGCATGCATGCCATGGCGTGCAGGGTGCAGCAGATCCTCCGTACTCGGCATTTCTGCTCTCCGACTGGGGGACGGGCAAGCCCACAATAAGTGCCGTAATGTACTTGCTTAAGTCCGCTGGTCCGAAAACGAAAACGCCAGGAAAAAAAGTTTCTGGATTGCGACGGATTGAAAGTGCCCCTCACCTACAGTGAATCCTATCCGCGGGGTAACTCGCGCACTGTGCTGCTTGGTGTGCTGACCATTGGAGCTTACAGTGTCGATGGGATTTTGCGAAACACGGCCTATCTCTATCACCAAATCTCATCAGCAGATCTTATTTGCAATTTACCCAAATGAAAACTCCAGACCAGACTAGGAATTATTAGCAAACACCGAGAAACCGTGACGGAAGACAGAGATAAGTAAATCCGACCATGCGCAACCTGCGTAGCATCCGCCATGATGCCTGGGCGGCACCCGGCTCGTTATCAGCGGCGTGCTGGGACCCTGCGAGCGACGACGTGGTGTGTGTACTTGGGCCGGCGGCGGAAGATGGGCAAATACAATTGCTGAGGGTGAAGGGGGAGGATGTGTATGAGCTGTGAGTTGACAGATTCTTTATGAAGTTTATTCCTGGGTTTCCTAGGCTTTTCCCTTAGGGGTGGATAAAGTTTGAATATTGTCCAAATCCTTCAAGACTATATTAACAGCCCTAATAGAACGGAAACCCCCATATCATCATGGGAAGCACCGAGCCCGCATCCCGACCTCCCCGCCGACCGAGTCCTGCATATGCACCACTTCAGCGACACCCAAACCACGATGCTCGTCCTCGAGGGCGGGGATATCGTGCTCGTCCGCGAGTCCCCCTCCTCTCCCGCACACATCGAGATTGTCGGCTCGATCGAAGAGGGAATCACAGCAGCCTCCTGGTCGCCCGATGGTGAACTTCTCGCTGTCACCACCAGAGCGCGTACGGTGGTCTTCCTGACTAGAGGCTTCTCGAGCGTAGCCGACGCAACCATGACGGACGACGACCGCAAGCTGTCGAAGCAGGTATCTGTGGGCTGGGGGAAGAAAGAGACGCAGTTCCAGGGGAAAGGAGCCAAGGCGTTGCGCGATCCCACGATCCCAGAGAAAGTCGACTCGGGAGTCAAGAGTCCCCTTGATGATGGGCGCGTGGAGATTAGTTGGAGGGGCGATGGCGCGTACGTGGCTATCAATACCCTGGATCCAGAGGCCAGACGTGTGATCCGGGTGTATTCACGCGAGGGTACGCTGGAGAGTGTTAGTGAAGCTGTGGATGGGATGGAAGCGGCGCTGAGCTGGCGGCCGGAGGGGAATCTAATGGCAGGGGTGCAGCGCAAGAATGATGGCGGCCTGGACATTATTTTCTTTGAGCGGAATGGACTCAGACATGGGGAGTTTCCTCTGCGGCCGGTCGGGGGAAGGGATTTGGCGCAGGAAAAAGTCGTAGGGTTGGAATGGAATACGGATTCGACCGTTCTGGCGGTCTTGCTGGAGGATCGCCTGCAGTTCTGGACGATGGAGAATTACCACTGGTATCTCAAACAAGAGATTGTAACGAAGGACCGGGTACTGGGGCTCGCGTGGCATCCGGAGAAGCCGTTGCGATGGGCTGCTGCGCTGCCGGATCGTCTTCTCTACGCTGAGCACATTTTCGCTGTCGCGCGGGGCGGGACCACACCGCCGAATGACCATGGTGCCGTGGCGGTCATAGATGGACAGACGCTCAAGGTGACACCTTTGAGAAGGGCTAACATGCCCCCGCCGATGGCGCTGTACGAACCTACGATTCCCTCGTCCATCGTCGACGTTGGCTTCTCGAGCAATCAAGAGTACATGGCTGTGCTACATGGGCGGGGCGTGGAGTTGTTCCGGTGGCCGACTCAGGGGCAGACGTCGCCGGCTCCAGTCTTGCTGTATTCCTGTGGGCTGGAACCAGCGGTCGTGCCTCTGCAGGTTGCTGTGCGTAATAATGGCAACATTGACGTGCTTTGTCGTCAAAGTAGCGAAACAAAGATCTGGGGCTGCACTATCAACCACGATGATGGGCTGGTGGCTAGGACCGAGATGGGAAGCGCGGGGAGCATCCGCAGTTTTGCCACACGTGGCGGAACCGACGATGTGCTTTACGCTCAGAACCGAAAGGGTGGGCTTTATCGGGTGGACGAAGCTGGGCTACTGCAGGAGGAGGAAGAGGAGGCTTTATTGAAGAATCCTTCCTTTCTACCCTGGACGACCTTGGTTAAAATCGAGGATAACGATCAAGAGGTCGCCTTTGGTTTGTCTAGGAACGGCTATTTGTACGCGAACGGGAGACAGTTGGCCAGGAATTGTACCTCGTTTCTGGTTACGGGCGAGCATCTGATTTTGACGACGACGAATCATTTGCTCAAGTTTGTGCATTTGGGGGATGTAGGAGGTAAGTGGACAGATAGAACAGATATATCATTTCCCCGTGGATGAGTTTTCTTAGAAAACTCAACAATAACCATCACTCCAGATCTCGACGTCCCTCCCGACGACCCCGAAACAGACGAGCGATGCCGCAGCATCGAGCGCGGCGCCCGTCTCGTCACGGCCATGCCGTCTACCATGAGCCTGGTGCTGCAGATGCCGCGAGGGAATCTCGAGACCATCCATCCGCGAGCCATGGTCGTGGCGGGCATCCGGCAGTCAATCGAGGCTAAGGACTACGGGAAGGCGTTCAGACACTGCAGGACGCAGAAGGTTGACATGAACTTGTTGTTTGATCACATGCCAGCGCAATTCTTGGATAATGTTGACTTGTTTCTCAAGAGGCTGGGAGATGTTTCCTTCGTGGACCTGTTCCTCTCTTCGCTACGAGACGAAGACGTTACGCAGACCATGTACCGAAACACTAAACCATCTGCTTCCAACACGCAAGACCCCAATCTCGGTCAGGATAGAAGCCCGCAATATTCCCAACCCAAAACCAACGCCATCTGCGCCGCCGTTCTCACCAGCCTCCAATGCCGCACACCACTCTCCCACGGCACTCTCCAGAACATCATCACCGCCTACGTCTGCCAAGCGCCGCCCGCCCTCCAAGACGGGCTCGTCGTCGTTTCCAAGCTCCTCCAAGAAGATGAGCAGCTCGCCGAACGCGCCGTCGAGCACATCTGCTTCCTCGCCGATGTCAACACCCTCTATGACGAAGCCCTAGGCCTCTACAATCTCGACCTCGCTCTCCTCGTCGCCCAGCAGTCCCAGCGCGATCCCCGCGAGTACTTGCCTTTCATCCAAGACTTGCACCAGATGATGCCCCTGCGTCGCCACTTCGCGATAGACGACCATCTAGGCCGGCACGCGAAGGCGCTTGAGCACCTACAAGCGCTTTCCGAACATGAAGAAGCCCAAAATTACACTGTCAAACACTCCTTATACAACGATGCTCTCCGCTTGTACCGCTACGACCAGCCCAACCTCACTAGGCTCACCCGCCTCTACGCGGCACACCTCGAATCCCTCTCCCGCTTCCGCGACGCCGGCCTCGTCTACGAATCCCTATCCGACTACCCCCTCGCCACGCGCTGCTACCGCACCGCCGGCGCCTCCAGCTGGCGCGAAGCCTTATCCTGTGCCTCCCTCCAGACGCCCCCCCTCCCGTCCGCCCAACTCACCGAACTGGCCACCACCCTCGCAGAAGCCCTCGTCGAAGCCAAAGACTACGCCTCCGCAGCCACCATCCACCTCTCCCACCTCTCCGCCCTCGAGCCCGCCCTCAAATGCCTCTGCAAAGCGCTCCACTTCGCCGAAGCCCACCGCCTCATCGCCCTGCACGCGCGCCCGGAGCTCCTCGCCGTCCTGGACGCCGGCCTCGCCGACGCCCTGGCCAGCGAGACCGAGTTCCTGGCCGAGTGCCGCGCCCAACTCGCCGCGCAGGTCCCACGCATCAGGGAACTGCGCCGCCAGGCCAAGGAGGATCCTCTCGCGTTCTACGAGGGCGTCCGTGGTGGTGCCGGCGATGCCGCCGACGACTTGCCCGACGATATCTCCGTCGCGCCCTCCAGCCGTCTCAGCACCGGGAATAGCAGCTTGTTCACGCGCTATACGGGCCAGTCTGGCACGGGCACCTTCGCTTCGGGCAACTCGCGCGGCAGTGCGAGGAATCGCCGTAGGGAGGAGAAGAAGCGGGCGAGGGGCCGTAAGGGTACGGTCTACGAGGAAGAGTATCTGGTTGGGTCGGTGCGCCGGCTTGTGGAGCGGGTGGGCGCGGTGGGGGAGGAGGTTGGCAGGTTGGTGCGGGGGCTTGTGAGGAGGGGCATGCTGGAGCGGGCGAGGGCGGTCGAGGGGCTCATGGAGGAGGTTAGGCGGGGGTGCGAGGGCGCTGTGGAGGAGGTTTGGGGACGGAGGGGGACGGGAGAGATGGAGCGGGGGAGCGGGCAGGGGGGTGGGGATGGGGAGATGAGTGTGGAGGTGGGCAGGGCGAGGGGTGGAGAGGCGCCTGTTGTAGCCAAGTTTGAGAGGCTAGGACTGCTGGCATCTTAGGAAATTTACTGTAGATACATACCGTAAGGTTTGGAGATACCGTACCTCGCGGGATATAGTGGAACGGGTGGGTTTAGATGAGACCTATTCATTCATGCCTGCTTAAACCTAGACTAAACTTAAAATTAGTCTCCCACCTACCTCACCATCCAAATTGCATTTCCAAAACCCATAACATAAACAAACGCCTTGCGCCAAACTCAACATGCAAACTCTACAGCCCTTTCTATCCATCCATCCATCCATCCATCCATCCATCCATCCATCCATCTGCTCTCCCTACGCCTTCACACCCTCCCTCACAGCCCCCGGTATCAACAGAACCTTCTCCGCGTACGCCTGGGCATCGCCCTCAATATCCTCCATGCGCAACCTCCCGTTCTGAACCGCGTCCCGCACGCCCTCCACGACCTCCCTCTCTGCCATGACCTCGTCCACTATGCGGCCCTCCGTGCGCCAGTACACCGTGCTGCGCTCCCGCATCTCCTCGTCGCGGATACACGTGTTCTTGACGACGCCGAGGGCGGCCAGCCCGCTGCGCACGCCCGCGAGGCGGTGGTTGGCGGCCTCGAGCTTGTCGGACGTGCCGGGGACGGGAGCGAAGAGGCGGTTGGTCGAGGTGAGGTAGACGCAGACGGCAACCAGCAGATCGAGGCAGGCGAGGCCGAAGAGGCGGAAGACGCGCATGTCCCAGAAGAACATGTCGACGTCGACGAGGCGGGTGGCCGTCTTGTTGAAGCTGTGCTCGTAGACGCCGAAGGCGGACTGGTCGGCCAGGACGCCTACGAAGGCGGCGCCAGCGACTAGGACGCGCCATTTAGCCGCGGCGGGGCCGACGAGCGTGGTGGAGGTGGCGAGGGAGAGCGCGAGCAGGTTGGCGAGGTGCGGGAAGAGGGCCGAGGGCGCCATGTAGATCCAGTAGGTCTCTGGGTCGTCCGAGTTGCAGAAGGGGCAGTGGGCGAGCGCGTCCGGGCCGAAGCGCAGGTACAGCAGGCGGGACTCCATGTTCACGAAGCGCGACTTCAGCGTTAGGTCGGCCTCGGTCGGGACGCGGATGGCCATCAGTCTGTTGAAGAGGACTTCGGTCGGCGCTTGCAGGCGCGACGACGTCAGGACGAACAGGTTTTCCGGTGCGAACGTTTCCAGTGTGAACACGAGACAGACCACCGCCGAGGCGATCAGGAGCAGGATCGCGTAGAAGCTGGGGCGGGGGAGGGCGCAAGCGGGAGCGCGGGCGGAGGGTGTGCGCGCGGTGCGCCACCACGTGAGCGCTTTGGGGAAGAACATTGGACCGAAGAAGAGGATGACGGAGAGGATGCTAGAGAGGGCGAAGAGATTGGTTTGTTCTGTTAGTTTTGGTTGTGGATGATTGTTCGAGTCTCGACGGGGTGGGTGTGGTAGTGGTGTTTGAGCGATGGTTACTCACGTCCCGAAAGATGCTAAAGCCATGGTGGCGGTAACAGGGCATCAGAAAGTCGCGTTTCCGGCGAAGGGAACTGCTCACTGAACCGTGCAATGTAATGCAAGGTAGAGGTGCTCGAAGGCGAGGCCACCGTGTCCACCAAGGACGGGGACGCAACGCCGCACCGGCGGTTTAAAAATGGAAGGAGCGGATAAAGATCCCGGTTCGTAGCGATGGTGTCTGGGTCCCCGAATTCACCGGTACCAGGGGCTCAATGTGTCAGTATCAATCGGTATTTCCGACCTAGGCATAGGCAGCAGTGAGGTGAATAAAAGAGCGAATGCTGTTATCCACCGCCCATCTCCCGCGATCTGAATGAGCGAATGGTTCCTTCGTGAGAATTGCGGCCTGGCGCGAGAGCCAACGATACGATTGTGTCATGAATGGACTTTTTTGGAGGACAGGTATGGAAATAGACAAGCCGTGTGTCCCTAGGTGGAAACGCAATGCAGGCCCACGCTTCTAGAAGTCGAACACCTGCAGGGGCAGGGGTACCAGGGTGATCTTGGCCCCCACTGTTCTCCAATTCCCCGTAGCTCACCCAGTCAATTGTACATTGTGAATGACTATTGTGTACGGTGATTACTGGCGGAAATTTGTTTGAGCCATAAGTGAGATCTCTCATTGTCGTCATCCAATAAGGTGGCGCAATTATGGGCAATTCAAGAAGCCACGAGAACATCGATCGTCCGCGGTGCATACGGAGTTGAGTGTGTTTTCGCTTGAGAACGACAGCCGTTTCTATTTTAGACTAATTCACGAACATGACTCTAGTTAGGCCCTGTGTCGTTCATACCGATATGGCACTGACCAAACCCTATCCTATTAACCTAGAGCTTCCATGAAGCAGGTCGTGTCTCCTTTATTCTCGTCTGTGGTTTGAACGCTCCCCACGCTGTTCTGAGAAGGATACCGGGCTGCTGGGTCCTCCCAGCTCGTTAGCTTCTGGTCTTCGGCCACGCTCTTCATGTGAGTTTAATCCTCAAACGAACCCTTAGTATCTCGATCGGCCGTTGAGGAAGCAGCTAATGAATTGGTCAGGCCCCGAGGCAGAGGCCGCAAGTTCGGGCCCGGGCCCCACGAACTTCAAGAGATCATGGCGGAGGAATGCTGTGGCCGTATAGATTCGTGACAGGACTGTAGGGGTCTGGTTTTCTCCGAAGAGTTCTTTCCTCCCTAAAGGAGAGTCGCCATCCAAAACCTCACGAGGGACGTCGTCAAGTGGCCCACCGTCAAGCGGAATTTGTCCAACCATTCTCAGGGGGCTGGAATCCTCGGCGCCGGAGCCCGAGGGAATCAGGGGAAGACAAGGCGATGAAGACTGAATTGTGCTTTGCATATCCGCCAAGCCGGACATCCTATTGTCCTAACATGTGGGCTGTCTCCTTTACCGGTACCCCAGGTATGTGAGAGGACGGATCCTAGGTGGTATTCCAAGAATTCGTCAAACAGACGACAGCAGAGTAGATCACCGAGCCGTCGCCCAAGACGCGAGCAACCCTTCGTACTCTCGCGAAGCAAGAGCCTCTTTGCGAGGTTGGACAACATAGAGGATCTGTACAATGTGTGCTATTCTGTCATTTGGCGTCTACGACCGTTGCTGGCACTCTTGGTGGACGACAATTGCGGGCTAGTCGGCGGCCTCACGTAGCGTTTTGTGTTTGGATTTTTTTTTGGCTGCCCATATCTCCATGAAATCGAACAACAATGCTCAGCTAGCCGCAAAGACTAACGATACATCAACGCACTAGAGTAGTGTTACGGCTACTTCACCTACAGTCTAAATTATTGAACATCTAACCGTTGGACGACACACTTTGTTCTTGGTAATGAGGCCTTCCGCATATAAATATGCCTCGCGGAAACGTCACGGTATCACTGTAGAATCAGGTGCGATCTACCTCGTTTTGTTGCGTTACTGAGGTGGTTGCATTACGGCACAAACATGACTACGGCAAAAGAAAAACTCCCCGGGAAGAACTTCCCAAATCTCCAGACCCCTGCAGCCCTTCGAGCTATGTTGTTAGCCTATCTACCACCGCGGCCACCTTTGGAGCTGTGCGGTTCGAGCCCACGAACTTCCGTCTCAGCGTGAGTGGATGTCCAGGCCACTGGACGCTTAATTGGAGGCGGTTGGTAAGTAAGGTTGCACTACAATACGATGCTGTGTTGACAGGTAGATGGTTGGTAAGAAGGAGGACGAATATAACTAATTACAGTACATGCGCGTTATGTGTATCTTGAAGGCGGTCAGTGTTTTGCCATTCGTCCAGCAGCCTACCATTAGGCAGCACTATTTAACGGCCAACAACATTTTCCCATTAGCTCCAACAGAGGCGGACCGAGATACCCTACCACTAGACCATCTCGATCCTCACGATCGCTGTGGATTGTGGGCAAGCCTTCCAGACCTCTCACACCGCTCGGGCTTCATCTTCCATAGCTCTCCAAAATTTGATGAACTATCTGGATCCGCTGCTTGAAGTATCCGCTTTGCATTGGCTTCTCAAAGTAGATGTGACGTTTTCCTCCTCACCAAATCTCAAGACCCGACGGAGTCGAGCCTGACCCTATTCATTCACGGACCGGTGGAAGTTTCAGGCCCATGACAAATCTATCCTCCGTATCATGCGGGATCCATTCTTCCGCTTGGTTTAGATCTCTGCCCTGTCCTATCTCCCTAACCAATCCACCAGAGATTTCTTTGATGAGCATCATCATTCTCCCCGCGTTTGCGGACTGCTTACAATTCACCCAACCCTCCGTGAACTCGGATCTAATATTCTTTGTTGTAAATTTGTTAAGCATCTCGAACTCTGAGGGCTTGAACGCGATAAAGAAGGTTTGTCTCCCCCCTGTATTCAGGGGGATGCTTTTAGGATGGATATCGTGATGAAGAAGGATTTGACTGAATATCTCGATGGGGTCGTAGAAGGGCATAGGGGCATTCTGTGGATCATTACCTGGTAGCAACAGGAAGGCTTCCCTATTGGTCATAGCGACGGGTTTCTCTTTTTCGTAGATGACGAAGAAACCAAATTGGTTAGGCGTGAATATCTTGGTAAGCTTTATGTCACCAAGCGACTGGATGTGCTTCTTCTGTAGTGCATCGAAAGCCTCGGGAGGGACATATCTGATTTTAAGGTTCTAATTCATCGGGATCTCGGTCAGCATAACGAGCCTAAATGGAAGCGTCAAGATTCTCAACTTACCTTATTCTTATTCGCTTCGACGAGTTGGCGTTCAGAAGCCGAACGCTCGGGAGAAGCAAACGAAGCATAACCTGTACAGTGTTGGCACAATCTCAAGCAATGATAGAAGAACTAACCTTTGTAAGAAAGCCGCTCACCAAGAACAAGTGCTATTGTCCCTCTGTCGACGAACCTCAGTTCGACCATTCCGTACACGCGCCCGGTTTCTTTTTCTGCTTTGTGCGCGATCTGCTGATAATCCAGCATGTGATTGACGCCTTCAACAGTTGAGAAGCAATCCAAATTCGCCAGTTCACTGTACTGTTTTTTGTCAATCTGCGGCAACCCGATTATAGCAGCGGCCCAGGGGTTATTTCTTTTGAGCCGGCCTATAGTCAGGGGTAGGTGCCATGTTTCCATTATTTTACGCATACCTGCTGTGTCAGACCGCGATAAATGGATAGTAAGGGTCGGCAGATCAGTGAACGGTCTCTCTTGGTGGGTTTTCCTACCGAGGTCGAGGATGCTGAATTTGGACCAAAACGCCGAGCCAGAATCTTTAACTACCACATGTTTCCCATAGTACTCAACCTGGGCGAAAGGTTCTTTTGATTTTGGCAATCGAACTGCAATTTTTTCGGCGTCGTCTTCAACCGTTTTGTCGAGAGTTTCGAATTGCAACCCCAGTGTATTAAGCCTATCCATCTTGTTGCGCTCATCCTTGGCCAATCCGGAAAGCCGCTTATGGACGGCTAATGATTCTCCCACGGAAGATGGGTCGACAGCGTCCTTTTTATTTTCCTCTGGGATATGTTTACGTAAAAGTTCAGGGCTAAGGTCAGGAGTAGTACTAGTGTGTCTTCGAACTAGATATGTGGGTTGGATTGGGAGGCCTTCGGGCGAATGGCGTTCTTGTAATCGAGAGCCACCACGCAGATTGCCTTGATCATCTTGAGGCGGGTGAGCTGGTAGATCACCTGAGACCAGCTGGCCGAGGCAGTGGATCGCAGCAGCGAAAGAGAGTGACAGCCTCATCATGTAGCAGAGGAAAAAGGCCAGGTAGGAAGTGAATGATGGGACACGATCGTGAACCTTCTTGACAAGATATCTTGTGATATCCTCGAAAGATCTAACTGTTGAACAAAGTTGTAGCTAAACCGGGGTCTGGTTGGGGCGGATCGTCTTAATTATACGGATGGCCTGCGACTCCGACATCACGCAGGCCCTCGTCGATTGGATATTGAAAAAAAAGATCCCGACAATTCCGAAATGCTTCCAGAATCAGGGTTTTCCGCAGAAACCTGAGCGGAGACCAGAATTTACTAAATATCTCAGGCTTGTGGCCATATTGGTTCAGTCTTGCGATGTACTTCGCTATCTGAAAAGGCAGGACTATATCTGCGGTCTCATCAGCGATAGAGGTTGACCAGCGGGTAAAATCCGAGCCATGTCTTCGAATCATCAAAACTCTTGTGTAAACTCGGGCAAGTACT
>JAOYMO020442213.1:0-19643 GCA_025802455.2 Iodosphaeria phyllophila | reverse complement strand
CGACGTCAAGCAGCAACTGATGGACGTCAAGATGAGCGCCAAGGAGTCTACCGCCGCCCCCCCCCCCAGAGATCTGGCGCGCCTACGGTTTCCGCATCATTCCGCATCCACCGTGTCTACTTCCTCGGGGCCACCCACGGGTTCTAGGCCCTGGGCCGGCTCGCCCTCCACCATGGTGCCCGTGCTGCCGAGCGCGAAGCGCTTCCATCCGCAGGGTTCGGATCCGTCTTTGACCCATTCGACTGTGGGGAAGTAGTGCTCGTTTTTCTTCATGGTGACGACCCAGGGTACGTTGTCGAAGGACATGGCCTTGATGCGGAAGTCTGCGCGGGTGAGGTCAGCATGTCGTTACTTCATGGTATGGGGACCATGGTGGATTGGAGAGGAGAGAGAAGAGAAGCTTACATGTATTGTCGGGGATGTGGGTGACAATCTCGAGGAAGGTCTTCAAATCCGGCGTCGGCTTGCCGTTGATATGGGTGATGAAATTCGTAGGGGCAAGGCCATACTGATTCGCAGGCGATCCTCTAGTCCTAGCGGAAACGTAAACCTCGCTGTGCAGTTTGCTGATTTGCTGACGGACGGCGTGGTGGGGTGCGTGCAGGACAGCGCCGCAGAAGGAGACAGCGTGGTCCGTCTCAATATCCTCCGCACCCACAGTGGGGACTTTAAGCTGTAGTTCCTGGCAGTCACGCACAATGACGGCGTCCAGGGACTCGTGCGAGTACATGATGTCGAAGTCCGAGATACGGGTGATGAGATTTCCGTTCAAGGTGAGAATGACGTCGCCTTCGAAGAGAACTTGCGGGTGGTTGCCCCGCTCGAAGGTGCGCTTGGATACCATGAACAGTTGGTGGCAGCTCTTATTCACTTCGGCTACCTTGGACACCCATTCTTCGGACAGGCCCATGATGCGAGCCTGCGACATGTGAATGGGCCGGAACTCCATAGACAGCATTCGCAGCTTAGGAACTTGGTCTTGCTGGAGCTGAGAAACCACGGAGAGCAGCGTAGGAGTAGCCAAGCCAAGGTGATACTCCTCGTCACGAGAACCGTGCGATCTCTCACCAAGGTAGGTGAGCCACAACGCTTGAACCGTACCCTCGTTGTCAGCCAGGACACCACTCCCACACAGGCCGCTCAGTTGCGTGTCCACTGTGATAGCATCCACGTTAGTAGCGCGGTATCTGGGTGCTCCTGGGTTGGCCGGGATGATAACGGCAGCAATTTCGGTTACGGTAGTAGCTGTGTGGACAATTTTCCCACTCCTGTTATAGCCCATGAAGTTGGTTGACGCTCCCTGGGTGATGGTTTCAGTGCTGAGTCTAGCGCTCATTACGGGCGCGTCCACGAGCTCCGGCTCATACTTGATAATGGCATAGTTTTGTAGAGGATGGAGGAAGACAACCTTGGCCTCGACAACAATGGAGTCGGCAATTGTCACCCAAATGTCACAAAGATCATAGGGCACAACGGCTCGAGATATGACCACGAGACCTTTCTCAGCATCAATGACGAGACCCATACCCCATTTACGGTTACGGGGAAAACCGTCAAGTTTGAGAGGCATGCTGCAGTTGACGTGCACAAAACTGCGCACAAGCTCAGCAACTGCAGGATTGGAAGTATGTTCTAGCTGAATGAAAGTGCCTTTTTGCCGCTTGGGCGGTACTTGCGGGATGGGGTCAGAGATGTCTTGGAAATCCCATCGACCCGTCACATCATTGCGAACAGCGAGACGCATTTTCTTGGACCAATGCCTGTCTACATTGACAATGCTCGTGTTTAGAGTGTGGAGATCTCGGAGGTGCTTGTAAGTAACAACCACCCGCTGCTTGTCAGGAATCTGCTTCATGACTTCAATAAAGGTCTCCAGATCGGGTGTCTTCTTCTGATCGACACTTTGAATCATCCAGCCGTTGTCAGCCGACTCAAAGCGAAAGGACCTGGCTGCCTCGCATATAAAGACGCCTTTGCAAGCAACGCCATAGAGACGGGCTTGCTGGTAAGAGAGGTCGTGGAAACTAGCGCCGGCAACAGATAGAAACCGATCAGGAGTGATTTGATGCAAATCTCCCACATCCACGTCAACCTCAATATCTTGACCTCCCCGTTGAAGCATAAGGCGAGTCGATTTGCCAACATGTGAGTCCAGGATATCGTCCAACCGGATGAACTGAGTGAGAAGCTGACCGTTGACTTTGAGAAGCACATCTCCCTCCTCAATCTTGTTGTGCGACGGTCCTTCGGGCAGCACAATCTCGGCCACCAGCATGTTGGTCTCCTTGGGAAACTGCATGCGGACGGCGGCCTCCCAGTTGGAAGTCAGACCCAGACGACGGCATTCGTCAAAGGGTTTCATTAAGAATTGGCATTGGATTGTGCCTCGCGCCACCGGGCTCCCTTCTCGGATACACTGCAAGGCCCGCGCGGGTCGGTCCAGGGGAAGGAAGTAATCGGTGGAAGCGCCATCGGATCTGCCTCCTGCTTGCAGAGCAACGGCAAAACCGTCAATATTCACCACAGGACTTCCCGAACTCCCCCCGCTTGCTGCGGCGTTGGCTTGGTAGTAGCACGTGTTGAAATCGCTATAACCTTCGCCATATTCTGGCGCATTGCGATCAAGTCGACTGATGACGCCCGAGAGAATGCTCAATTTTTCACCAGCGTCGTTTCCGACGACCCGGATTTCTATTCCCACTGCCTGGCATTAGCAGATATTTACCCCGCTAGTCTCATTTTTTTTTTTGCCGGGTTTTCCCCTGCCTATCACAAATGCTTACCTTTTGCTAAATCGGGACGTAGTGGGAGCGCTGCGACAGGCATATATTTGATGGCCGTGGGATCGAAGCGTAGAAAGCCAAAGTCATGGACTGGATCCCGGTAAACTGGATATGCGTCTACTTCCTCGTGGTTATCGAAGACAACGTAGCCCCAGAATGGACCTGATCCAACAACATGACGATTCGTCAAGATGTATCTGGAGAGAGCCAGTTAGTGTCAGCTTCACAACACCAGAGACGGGAAAGCTACTGAGTATTCTACAAAATACTTGCCCTTTCTCCGCGTCCACCACAAAGCCCGTTGCCTCGCTCGTCAAAGCCGGGTCGGTATCGAAGGCGCAAGTCTGACAGAAGCGGATGGAAACGACACTGCTGATCACCTTCTCTACAGTAGCTTGCCACTCCGCCGTATCGGGGGCTGTCTGGGGTTCGTAGAAAACGGCCACGTCGTCATCCTCGTCGTCTCGATCGGCCATTTCCATCTCCGTATCTGGCGTGTTGTCGCCCGACGACACCTTCCCGTTGCTGACGCGATGTTGCTTGGGTGGCCTCTCATCGTTACCGAACGGCGCCTTTCGTTTCGGGCGGGTCGATGCTGCTGTGGAGCCATTCATCATGGCAGTGGCTGTGACGGTGGCAGTGGCAGGTGTGATCGTGGTAACTGTGCGACAGATGCGACCGGTACGACCGGTGTTCTGCTTCCTGGTCCAAAAGATTCGGAGGTTCAAGTTGAAGTTGTCGCAATGCGTAAAAGCTCCTGCGGGCCTCGATGATATCGATGGAAACGAGGCGATTGTTCGCGGCTTGATGATGCAAGATAAAGCGGATGGCGATGATGCGCGAAAAACGAGCGTAGTCCTGACGTGAGCAAAGCTGTTCGTATGATGCAAACATGCAGTGAAGCTGAATCGCTGTGACAGCTGTGACGACAGACACCTCATCTAACGAGATCGGGTTGAGGGGAAGCAAAAACAAGAAGAAAAAAGAAAAAAAAAGACCTCCTTGTTCTGAGCTATGAGCAACAACCAGCAAGGAAAAAGAAATGGGCTGGTAATACTATTCCCATGACGGGGGGCGGAGGGGTTGCCTAGAACGCGGTGACCATCAAGCGAACATGTGAACCTTGGAGGCTGAGGAGAGCTTTCCCAAGCTGTGTCGTGATTCTTTAAGGTTTTGACGACGACCAGGTTTCTACTTATGCGCCTATGATACGCGTTTGATGCTCGTTCCTTTTTAGCCGCGGCTGCGAACCTGCCTGCTGCAAACCCGTAGTGATTTGTCCTGAGGTCAGAGCTGATTCGGAAAAGCAGGAAGCGCGCCGTACCGCTGTGCAGTCAGGCAGCAGCAGACCGTAGTTGATCATGTCAGCAGCAAGTGTCGGTTTTGTCGATAACCTCAATTTTGCCATGTGAGAACTTTTAAGCATCAGCTTAGGACACCGTAGAAGCATGAACCCCCCAGATTCACCATCCTTGATGACCGTCCGGGTTTTCTTTTTAGGGGCTATCCGTGCTTCGTGGTCTGGTTGTGAATTGGATATTTTGAAACTTGGAGGTGACGTCACTCGTTCTGACTTCACTGTAGATATGATACGAGATCTTGTTCAGACAAAAACGACCCAGGCAAACGTGTCTGATAAAGCCATGTGGCAGAGCGAAGGTAATGTGCCGTATGTACGACCTCGGGTAACGCGATGCAAATCAGAAGGCCTGTGCTATGGAGAATTTCGAGATATCTTTACTGGAATCGATCGATGGTTTTCTATGTTGTATTCTACGCACGCATTCACAAGTTTATTGAAGACTCAAGAACTTCCTTCCCGATCCATGTTCCTGCAGTGAGTTTCGAAACCCGAGGCAGGCAGAGACTTGGCCGTTCCAACTGTCAGCAGTCACAGAATCTTAGGTGTCGTAGTAGGATGAAGGATCTCGAAATTTCTGCACCCCTGTAATATGCGGACAACGGTTCAATGTCACGTAACTCTACCCGCTTTCCCACAGGGAAATACAGTAGATGAGGCTCAATGTTGATGGTGATACTAGAATGAAGGTGGCACATAAGGGATAACTGTAGGTCTGTTTGGTGTTTGGTGTCGGTTTATGGTGTCAGTGATGTTATTTGACCAAGGGAACAATGGGTATCAAATAGAGAGCTCGAGAGTAGCCAAAATACCACAGCGTGCAGTAATCGAAACATAAAATTTAGCTATGATCGTGAAATGAATCGTTATCGTATCGCTAGAAAAAAAACAAACCGCCGAGTGGTATCTATCAAAACAAGTATTCCACACCGCAATGACTGGCTCGTCTGGCTCATCCGATAGGCTTGAGCTTCTTCTTCTTCTTCTCCGACCCGCTGCCGCTCTTCCCCTTCTGGAACTGGCGCCAGCTGCTGATGCGCTGGTCACGCGTGGCCTCCCAATCCTGATCATGCTGTCGCTTTCGTTTGCGATCCTCTACCTCCTGGTCCTCGCGACGCTGCTCGCGGCCTTCCTCCTGCATCTGAGCCTTGACCTGGCGACGGCGGCGATGCTCGTCATCGATGAGGACCTCCCGGCTCTTGTCGCGCCACATCTTGGCGAATTTGTCCGTCTTGAGCTCCTCCGAGTCGACCGTCCACTTGTTGTCGCGGATGAGCAGTCGGCGGGCGTCGGCGATGGATTCGTCGAGACGCGCGCGGTGCTTCTCGTCCATCAGCTCCGTCTGGGCCTTCTTCAGCCGGTCGAAGGCCTCGGGCGCCTGGGGATTTCGCGTCTTGTCCGGGTGGATTAGCAACGACTTCTTGCGGTACGTCATCTTGATATCCGATTCGGGTACACCTGGATTTAGGTCCAACACGGCGTAGGCGTCAAGGCGAAACGCCTTGAGGATCCGATCGATTTCGGCATCCTGGTTTTGTCGCCAATGTTAGCAACAGTACATACACAGTCAACCGATGGGGAGGGAGTGGAACTTACTTTTTCAAACTCCTTATTCTCTGTGTCGAGCGCGTCCAGTGCCTCCTTATCATCCTTATCTAGCTTATTGACATCACTGGAAATTTCCGAGGCCATCTTGATCACTTGACAGGCGGGAGCTGGGCGGGTAGGTGTAAAGTCACCAACTACTGGAGCTGGGGGATTTGGGGGGGAGGAGGAGATGGCACAAATTAAGTCATGGTCCGTCAACTGCTGGTCTGCCAGTCTGCCAATCCTGTAGGTGTGGTGGTGCAGGTGTGCAACCGGTGTCCATGCCAATGCGTGGTGGACTCAGGTCTGCTCCAAGTGGATCAAGGTGGAGCCATGATGCAGTTCTGTACCGCAATCCCTGCCAACTTGGCCTGCAATCGATAGCGAGAGCCCCCACATGTGGTGGTGAACAACACTGTACAAAATCTCTGTACCGGTACTCCAAATTTGACAGAAATTCTTAGACCCACTAAAAAGTTGATGCGCCTGGCATGGCATCAAGCGTTTTCAACGCTTGATCAATTTTCCAGTACTACCCCACGAATTTAACCTCAAACCTCGATTTCGATGTGAAAGTGATTCGTCCTGTTGATATCATGGCTCGACGCGCCACATCGCCCGCAGCATCGGAAGCCGAGGTCGATATCCTCGACTCCCTCTTCACCAACGACACGGCCAATCCTGCTGACCGGGAAGCAGCGCTGGATGGCTTTGGATTTGACGCTGGCGATATCCTGGATGCCGGCGAGTATGGGGGATATGGCGATGACGGGGACGAGGCATTCATCAGCCAGCAGCAAGCCGCATCTTTCCGGAAAAGCACCAACTTGAAAGGGAAAACGGTGAAGAAGGGGGGTGGTTTTCAGGTGATGGGTCAGTTCTTTGGAAGCATGGTTTCTGTGGGGATCTTTTGCATTTGCTGATGATGGTTCAAAAACAAGGTCTCAATGCGAATTTGCTCCGAGCGATCACGAGAAAAGGCTTCTCTGTTCCGACACCGATTCAACGAAAAACGATCCCCCTGATTCTATCGGGTAGAGATGTGGTGGGCATGGCGAGGACTGGGTCTGGAAAGACGGGCGCGTTCGTGATACCCATCATAGAGCGGCTCAGAGCGCATAGCGGTACTTATGGCGCACGAGCGCTCATCCTCTCACCGTCTCGAGAACTTGCCCTTCAGACCTTGAAAGTTGTGAAGGAGTTTAGTCGGGGTACGGACCTGAAGTGCGTTCTTCTGGTTGGCGGTGACAGTCTGGAAGAACAGTTTAGCGTCATGACGGCAAACCCGGATGTTGTTATTGCTACGCCTGGACGGTTCCTGCACCTCAAGGTCGAGATGTCGCTTGACTTGTCATCCATCAAATACGTGGTTTTTGATGAGGCTGATCGGTTGTTCGAGATGGGTTTCGCGACTCAACTCCTCGAAATCTTACATGCGCTACCACCCAACCGGAAAAGTATGTTGTTCTCGGCCACGCTACCACAGTCCCTGGCTGAATTCACTCACGCAAATCTCCACGATCCGGAATTGGTGCGTCTGGACGCCGAGAGCAAAATGTCACCTGACTTAGAAAGTGCCTTCTTTGGAGTCAAGGGTGCGGAAAAAGAGGGCGTTCTCCTCCATATTCTACACGATATCATCAAGATGCCAGTCGGACTACCTGAGGGTGTCGAACCCGAATCCGACAAGCCATCCAAGAAGCCATCCAAGAAACGGAAAAGGGACTCGGATGCGTCGAGAGGCCGGGGAAAACCTACAAAGCACTCGACTATCGTATTCGCCTCCACCAAGCATCATGTGGAATACCTGGCGGCAATTCTGAGGATTCAGGGCTTTGCTGTATCTTATGTCTACGGTTCTCTCGATCAGACAGCGCGAAAAGAGCAAGTGGAAAACTTTCGCCGCGGTCACTCCAACATACTGGTTGTCACCGATGTGGCAGCTCGTGGTGTTGATATCCCCATCTTGGCAAACGTCATCAACTACGATTTTCCACCTCAACCCAAAATCTTTGTTCACCGAGTAGGACGGACGGCGCGAGCCGGCCAACGAGGGTGGAGTTACAGTTTGGTCCGCGATACCGATACGCCTTACTTGATTGATCTCCAACTTTTTCTGAGCAGGAGGTTGATGGTGGGGAAAGATGCAGAAGCATCCAATTACGCACAAGATGTCGTCGTTGGCGCACCTCGAGGAAGTCAAGTCGGATCTCACGTAGAATGGCTGAACAAGCTGCTTGCCGAAAATGATGATATTGCCGCCTTGCGCAAGATCTCCCAGAAGGCAGAGAAGCTCTACCTTAAAACTCGCAATTCCGCCTCCAGTCAAAGCGCCAAGCGAGGCCGCATGCTCGTGGCCTCCAAGAACTGGTCCCAACTGAGCCCACTTTACGCCTACAAACTGGGCGATGGCGAGGATGCACAAGCCGAGTTAGGTGCTGAGGACGCACGTGCCGAGATGCTGGCCAAGATCAACGGGTATAGACCGCAAGAGACCGTATTTGAAAGCAAGGAGAAGCGCGCGAAAGGGGTCAGCAAAGAGGCCGCTGAGATCATGTCCCGAATACGGAAGACAATTACACCACGCAATCAAGTCAAAGGGAAAGGAGAGGAGCAAGAGGCAGACGATGACGATGACGATGACGGCTCGGACGGTCATGTCAACCTGGAGGATGATGAGGATGATGAGGATGATGATGAACAAGATGACGACATAGATGCTTCCGGCTCCGAGTTCGACGTTACTGTGACGAATACCCAGACCACCAAGAAAGATTCCTCATCTTTCGCTGACTCGGAAATCTTCATGTCGTACACCCCACGCACCATCAACGCGGCCGAGGAGCGCGGCTACGGAGTACACTCCGGCGGTAATTTTGTGGAAGCGGCACGCAGCGCCACCATGGACCTGACCAACGACGAAGGAGCCAGGAACCTGGGCATCCCCACGCGCGCCCGCATGCGCTGGGACCAGAAGGGCCGCAAGTACGTGTCGCGCGACAACGACGAAGACGGATCCCGTGGCGCTCGTCTCGTCCGCGGCGAGAGCGGCGTCAAGATCGCCGCCAGCTTCCAGAGCGGCCGCTTCGACAAGTGGCGCAAGGCACAGCGCCTCGGCAAGCTGCCGCGCGTTGGCGAAGCCGAGAAGCGGTCCTTCTCGTCCCAGGGTCCCGGGCCAGCTGAGGACCTGTCCTCGGGTCCTCGGTACAAGCATAGGATGGAGAAGGCGCCCAAGGAGGCCGACAAGTATCGCGATGATTACCTTGTGCGCAAGAAGCGGGTGGCGGAGGCTAGAGAGAAGCGCGTTGGGAAGTTCAAGGATGGGCCGGGCAGTCGGAAGGAGGTTAAGGGTATTGACGATGTGAGGAAGGCGAGGAAGGAGAAGGAGAGGAAGAGGGCCAAGAATGCGAGGCCTGTGAGGAAGAAGGGGAGGAACTGAGTAGAATGGTGTGAGCTCGGCTTGAATGAAGATGTGATTTTGACGGTTTGCATCATGATACGCATAGTATAATAATATGTTGCGTTGATCTTGAATCTTCCCTGCCATTGGGTGTTTGCATTGATTTTTTTTTGTCTATCCATTGTTTCCCATACTCGTTTTTGACCACATCCCCACCCCACTAGCTAGACAACTTTAGGCCGATGCTTCTTCTTATACGCCACAAACCTATTCAAGTTCATCAAAGCCTCGTCAGCCCTAACCCTCAACTCAGCGAACACCCGCTTATCGACCTTCTTTACCAAAGCCCGTAACTTAGGCGCCGCCTCCTCGAAATACGGCAGCAGACCGTCCTCCCCACCCTGCCAGAACACGGCCCGGTCGCACGCCGCGGTTTCGTTCCCGTAGATATCGAAGAGTTGGTCGAGCGCCTCGACGGCGTGCGCGGCCTGGACCACAACTGGTGTGTGTGGCTGGGAGGCTGGCGAGGGATCCGGGGAGATGGAGTGCAGCACGTCCATGAGCAGGAATCTGCCGATTTCTCTGTTCCGGTCGATTGGGGCGGGGTCTAGAGCTAGTTGCCCGAGGGCCCCTATGCATTTCACGCCTAGGTTCTGGAAGGGGTCTTCTGGGTCCGCTGTTTGGGCGGCAGGAGGGGACGGCTGCGGCTTTTTCTGGTTTGTATCCGAGTTGGTAGTAGCCGTGTTCAGGGAGGTCCTGTACAGAGCCATGAGTTGAGCGGGCTCGTCGTTCACAAGAGACGTGTCGGCGCGCAGTGTACGCGCAATAGCCCACGCCAGCGAAGCGACGACAGTGGCGAGCGATACGTCGGGTATGACAGTTCCGCAGGACAGCTCTTGTGCCACAACTTCGATCCAGATTGTGTTTGCGGTGGGCTTCCAGGCCGCGAGCACGGCGGCGTTTTGACCCGCGGTAAATTCGAAGCAAGATATAATCCAGGCTATGTTGTTCAGAGTGGCAATGGTGCGGTTACGGATCATGGCTGCGGAGGCCCTGTCTTTGCTGCCGGGGGCTGTGGTGTCACTGTAGAGTTTTATGATCTGGGGAACGGCCTTTTGAACCAAGAGTTTTAGAGCTGGTAGGTCATCCAGACCGGAGATATCGTCCTGGATGTTGCCGTTTCCTCCCGCTACCATCTCCATGTCAGCTTCCATATCAAGGAGCAGCTCGTCGTCTTCATCTTCATCCTCAGCTCCATCGTCCATCTCATCGCGATCCTGATCGCTCTCTTGGTCATCAACATCCATTGCGTCTTCTTCGCCGTGTGTATTTCCATGCCCGTTGGCATCCATGGCCACATCTCCATCTCCATCAACACTGCCTTTCCCCTCTTTGGTCTTATTCTTGCTCCTCTTTGCCTTCGTTTTGGGACTCTCGCTCTCTTTTTCCATTTCCATCGATTCTTGGATGGAACTTCCTATCGACGCAAGAACCTCAAGTGCCATCTCCAGGATTTCCGCGGTGTTCATGGCAGATTTTCCATCATGAGCATCCACGGGATCCAGAGAAGTTGTCTCGATCGCGTTAATAAGGGGCAGGACTAGGGTGACATCGCTTGACATGTCTGGGCCAGGATTGGCATCGTCCCATCCCATGACAGAGAAAATGTTATGAAGCACACCGCATGATAGGACGGATCGTGCCGCAGCGCCCGCCTTGTAGCCTGCAAGGTTCTTGAAGACGAAGGTCTCGCTATCCTTCAGAATGTTTTCTACCACAGCGTGGTTGTCTTCTGACAATGTCATCAAGCACGATAGCGCTCCATTCACAATCTCATGTGGCGCGAGAGTGGTCGTGGCCAGATGAAAAACAAACCGCATGATCTTGCCATTGCCCGAGATAGCTTCAAGAATTTCATCTTGCCCCCCTGCTAGGGTCAATATGATGACACTCAGCGAGTCTGCGATGCTCCAAACAAACGTATGTTCGGCTTTGACAGCCTTCTTGAAATCCGCGGCCTGGGCGCCGCTGATCAAGTCTAGAACCTGGACTTCTCTGTTAGAGCACTTGTTTACTATTCGATGCTGGATGGAAAGGAGTGATCACCTTCTCAGCAGCGAACTCGATCGCGGATACGACATCCTGGCGGTACAAATGCACACAAAAGTCGGCTTCCTCTTCGAGAACCAGCAAACGGAGGATCTCCCATCCCGCAGCGCGGCTCTCCAGACTTGCATCGGTCAAGGTCTCAGTGAGCACGAGGTGGACCACCCGTTCACGCAACAAGAGCTTCCGACACCGCGGATCCTGGATCACGTTAGCAACGGCGGTGGCGGCGGCAGAACGGGACTTGAGCTCAGCGCTCTGCAGGTCGCGCAGGACGGGAAGCACACGTTTCTCACGCAGCGCCGCTAGTTCGGGATCGGTTGGCACTCTTGATTTTGGCGTCGCTCCTGGTTTCCCCACGGGGTCGGCCCGCTCGCGCGCCTTGTTGGCACGCGCTCGCCGAGACTTGCCCATCGTTCTTTTTCTAGTTATTTCTTTTTCTCTTTTTCTTTTTTCTTTTCTTTTTTTGTCTCACTTTAAGTCGTAATTTGCGAGACACCGGATTGGTGCGCTGTAGTATGGTAAAGAGGGTAGCCGGATTTCCTTCCAGCGCTCAATCTTGTGCTGTGCACATGGCATGATGAGAATACATCAGAAAATTTTCTTTCCTAATCCAGGAGATCAGTATTTGGGTAGGTAACGAGCAAGGTACCGTTACCGTACTATTCAACCACCACAGAGCTTGAGGATACTGTAGCTTGAGGATAAGTCAGAGAAATCACTCCGTCATCTTGGTCTTCTTAAATGAGTACTTCGTATGTAGAGGGGCCAAACGGCCCATCCGTTTGACTGTCACTCATTCTTTTGCGGACAAGTTTCATTACTTGAGACATGAGATGTCGGGTTTTAAAGTCTACCTGATCATCCAAGATTGCAAGTCTGCGCTTCAATCCGAACTCGTTGCTTCATGTGGAGGGCTTCCTGTGACACTTGTAGGCCTGTCACACGGTAAATTTCCAGTATTTCAGGTCAAAACATTGACGATTCAACCCTGCTTTAGTGGTTCGATGTTCGATAGAGAACATGTTGCAAAGACATAGAGCTACGGTTCGGTATTCTATCGGTTACCATGATATGTACTGAACCTCTCTATACAGGGATTGATTGAAATTCGCAACTCTGCTGTAGGTCATATCTCGCTGTGACCGTAGCGCAACACAAGAGAGATTGATAGTCAATCTCACAGCTCATGAAACAAACTTGCCTATCCCATCTGCAGTGCCATGTATTCAGTCTAACATTATCGTAAAAGGTGCCTTCGGTTCAGCTACATAGCAAGCTCAATCCTCCAATATTCGGGTCTAACTAGGCAGAGTAGCACGGCGGAAATCCTTTGATCTCATCCATACATCTGCGTTGAGGTACCGCCGTGTCACTGCCTTCGACGCTTGTTCGTATGCCTCGGAACAATTGCTAAAAGTTCGTCCGACCTTTCTGAAAGCATGACAATGATCATGCTCAGGAGTAGCGATGAGACTCGACCTCATGTTTCCTCTATCAATTCTGCATTGCTCTCCCCCAATTTTCTTCCCACAGTGAGCTCTACAGGCACCGCATTACCGATACTATCCACATGACAAGGTACTGATGACGCAACCTCGACCAGCACATTGAACCGAGACTTATTCCATTTCTCAATATGCGAGATCTTATCCTTGTTAGCTATCGAGCCAAAAGGAGACATTCGCATACTTGAGTTTCTGGAAGCCATTGGGGTTGGTGGCCCCAATGAACAACAGCTTCCGACAACACGTCTACTGTGCCTCCTTGGCAGCGACCGCTTCCGAGACCCATGTTCTACCATACCGGGTAGTTGTACCTTGGATACGGGACAATGAATGAATCTTCCACGACCGACAACTCATCATCGCGAATCATCCACCCCTCATCGCCGCGCTGCAAGCGTCGGCGATCACGCTAGAGATAACGAACGACGCAACATAAAACTAGTCGCCGCCCCGCATCTATCGATACGGTCCGGCCCGTGCGCTCTGGTTTAGAGCCCCGAGACTATCGCGGTCACCAACCGAGCCATGTCTGTGTGGGCCAGCCTGAGAAGCTGGCTGGATCCCGGGGACGAGGAGAGACTGGTTAAAAAGAACGACGATTTGAGCAGTCGCAGTCAAGGCCATAATCGTACCAGCTCTCGAGACTGGAACCTCGGCAATGGGCGCGTATCGCCGCGCAGGCGAACGCTGAAGCGTGTCGCAGTTCTTATCGGCACAGCAGTCTTCATCTACATCTTTATCCACAACATTCCAACGGATCTTGGGCCCCCGTCAATCCCCCGCCCGCACTTCAACTCACCTCAAGACCGCACGTCTGGCGGCTCGGGAACTTCCCCGCCACCAGCCGGGTCTGAACGAGATGCGCCAGCGTCTGTCACCAGCAAAGACTTGACGCTAATGCAACGGACTTACAGTGGACCGCCGAAGTTCTATGAGTTGGGCGCAACTCTCAGCGCTATTCATGATACCAAGGGTCGGGACTTAGATAACAGGAATGTGTTATTTGCGGCCTCGAGTCTGAAGAGCGCGGCAACGTTGCTTCCTATAGCATGCAAGATGGGCGTGGAACTTAGAAACTACGTGCATTTTGTTTTGATGAGTCGAAGCGAAATTTCGCTAGATGAGTTGCAGGAGATAAATGGCGTTGACAAGAATTGCAAGATTATATTCCACGGTATATTTTACCCGTGCCTCGTGTCTGGACTATGGACTGCCTACAATTCTTTATATCGCATAATTGCCCCCTTTCCAACATTGACAATGCTAACTTTCAGCAGATGCTAGACCGGATCAGGTCGCGATTTCAACAGACGAACGCCTAGAGTTTTGCGTGTTTCGGGGATTTCGTGCGTGATGCCCCAGCCAACCAAGTGACATGAGGACTAATAAACTGTTAGATTACATTCACGCTTATATGCACCCCCAAGCAATCTTTATTGATGGATCCGACGATGAGGAGCCTTTCTTCCGCAAGTCAGCTAGAGCACAGGTCAAAGTCGTGAAAAACACTTTGATCGAATTACCTAGTCGCACTTTGGAAGGTCTCGTATGGTTAACGAAACTGGATAGTTCATCCTTGCGTGGTGTGTATCATCCAAGTCTAGGTTGTATCGAGAAATACATGCTGACCAACCTTGCAGTTTGGAACAAACTCAGCATCGATATTCTCATCCATGGCCCTCGAGGCTCGTCCGGCGGTTTCACAAGACTGCTCCAGTCGCTCGGGAAGGCCGACTACTCTTCAGGCCCGATTCCCCATATCACTATAGAACTTCCACACGATGTTGACCAAACGGCCCAAGAGTATTTGAGCGAATTCGAATGGCCTCCGTCACATGTGCCCAATCCGACCAAGGCATCCTTCTTATCTATCAGACGCCGTATCCCACGCCCGAGGCTTAGCGAGGAGGAGAGTTCTGCTCGACTTCTTGAGTCATTTTGGCCAACCGACGCCCATCACTCTCATGTTTTGGTGCTTTCTCCACATGTGGAACTGTCGCCAAACTTCTACCACTGTAAATCATGCGGTATTCAACGTTTCTGGCGGAGGCTAACCACTGTCAATTAGATTTGAAATACATGATTCTCGAATACCGGTATTCAAACGGGCAGCGTAGCCAAAATCTCGACCAACGCTTGTTCGGCATCAGTCTCGAGCAGCCCTTTACGCTCATCACTGGGGATAAGAAGCTGACTATCCCCGAGCGGATCGTGGAGTCGGAAGAAGAAACCTCAACAGCATTCCGCTGGGAAGCGCCCGGTAGCAACGCCATGCTCTACATGGGCGATAAGTGGATGGAGCTTCACGATCTCGTATCGCGAACTCTCGAAGTTCAACGAAATAACCCCCCACCCCTGATTTCCAGCAAACTTGTCAGCACTAAGTACCCTTCTTGGCTCGAGTATGCACTGCAACTTTCGCGCGCGCGAGGATACTGGACGCTATATCCTGGAAAGCTGGCGGCTTCCAACTTAGTCACAGTCCACACAGAAATGGAGACCCCGCCAGAAGAATACGTCCACCTGGACGAAGGGCCCGAGCCCCTGAGAGATGAGGCCAGTGCAGCAGAGATCAAAGCAGCCATGATGCGGATCAAGGCGGGACCAGAGGTTGTTCTCACTCCAGGCCCACTGCTACAGTGTCTATCGCATGAGGGAGATCTTCCAGCGGCCCGCTTCTTGCCGCTGCTCACGTGGGACGGAAAAGAAGTGGCGCTGGAGGATTTTGATAGCGAGGCCGCGGCGTACAAGGATGAATTCCGGCGGAAATCGGGGAAATGTGATGCGGAAACTGAAGATAATGACGACAATATCAACGGAAAGGGGAAAGCACGTCTTCCTTTCACAACAACAGATCTATTTTGCCAAAATAAAAATGAGCAAGCAGTATAGCCTAGCGGCTGGGGCTGGGTTTCGCGCTATGTATATATTCTGGTCTCCTGGATTTCCAAGGCATGAAGCAGGTCTTGTTTATACTGGAGTTGTGTGTGCGGCGTGCGCATGTGCAACATTGGCGGCTGGTTAGGAGTTTAGGGGTTGCGTTGCATGGGTTGATTCGGGTCCTTAAGCGATTTGCATTGATACTTTCGGTAGGCTTCGTGTAGTTAGCGATAAAGTTCTGTTATACTGCACGAACCTTTTCCATCGTGAAACCTTTTCCATCGTGAAACCTTTTGCGAAGACTTCTCGAGCGGGCATGATTATGACTGCTACACTGCCAAAGTGAAGAGTAGCTTGCAGTTTACGACACCGTAATCCGAAGGAGCAAACGAATTTTAGAGCATGCAAGGTAACCTTGACATTTCTTTTTTTTGTTTTTGTCAGAAAACCAACCCAGACTCTCGCAAGTTGAGACCATCGACCTTTTCTTTGTTACGCCTGGTTTGAAGGGCGTGATATTCATTAGTTATTACTAGTTGTAAGTTACCCAACTACCCACATCTCCTCTTACGTCAGATTTTAGGTGATTCCAGTTCGTACTGTTAAGCTGGCTGGCAGCAGCAGCAAGTTATGTGCTCATTCCCCCAGCTTGCCCACTACAAGCAACACAACGCAAGTTCCTATGATAGACAGGGCAACAAGCGTCATGACGGATTGTGTTCGCCAGCCCGCCTGCACGATAGCCACTTTCCGGGCGTATTTATTTAACGTGTCTGTACAGACATATCCAATTAGCTGGCAATTCTCTTATTCGTCCACCTCCCAGCCGTGGTCCAAAATAGCCATAGCACGGGAATATGATTGAAGCCAGGGGCTTCGCAAGCACGACAACGCATGAGAGTGAGACGATGGAAAGACGAGAGGAGGGCCTCACCAAAATAATTCCCAAGTCCCAGGAATAGACAAACCACAGAAAGAATCCAGAACACGATGCCCAGGGGTCGAGCCATGCGCAACTCAAGCGCGCTGGGCTGGGTCTTGAAGTGGAAGGAGACGGCGATGGCGATGGCGATTACGGACATGAAGACGGACAGGCGGAGGTAGGAGAGGAATGTGCGCTCGTTGGCGCAGTGGTCGCGCGTCTCGCTACACTCATTGGCGAGAAGAAGAGGAGAAAGGAGAGGCCAGGTCAAAACTTTCGCTGGCTTGATTGGGGGGTTTCTGATATTTGGATTAGTTAGCTATTACCTCACGTATAGGACAGAGCATGAAAGGGGGGGGGGGAGGGGGGACAAATGTGAAATCTAGATTGCAAACTGGAGCCGGCGCCATAGGATTTGAAGCTGGATAGCAAGTGTAGCGCTGTTCTATAACCCGATTACTCAAATGTCTGCGTGGGGAGGAAAACAACAACATAATCTCACCCGGTTGAAGTCCCTCTGGCCACATTTGCTCCCCTGGGGCAAGCGCATGGAGAAAGAGCCTGGAGACAACCGCAAGACGATCCCTGCAACGATTTGGGCAGTGGCAGCCGGTTCTCTGGGTCACCATGGCCAGCACAGGCATCGACATCCTCTTGGTTACTGGATTGCAGAACGCGTGACATTGATTTGTTTTGGTTTGTTTAAAGGACCAGTCAGATTACAGTACGCAGTTTTGGCTCAAGTCAGGGATCGTTAACGAGAAGTAAGTGTGGCACAACCACCATACCATTCAACACAGAAAAATGAAGTTGTACGTGGAAATCCGCGCCTCAAAAAATCAGAACGTTGATAACCCATGGTAAATTCTAAGCATTACGGGTAACGACATGCTCTAAAAAAATCTTTCAGCCATGTTGGGGTATTCCTGCCAAGGTTGACGTGCTTCGCGCTCCTAGTAATTACACCCAGGCACCCCAGATTGCTTAGGTAATCCTGGCCAGACACAGATCTGCTAAACAACAGTGCGCATTGTAGCGACTTCTTAAGGACATAGCGTTCCCTATGGTGGGATCATTGATGAGAGAGTTCATCGTGAATATGCAAATAAGAAAAGTAGGGTCAGGCATATATCATCTTGTTCACGTTCTCTGGATGCCTTTACAAGTACTCCACATCTCCGCAGACTCGCTAAACGTGCTTTATCTGGTATAGTACTGTGCTCCGTGTCGACACCTTCACCGGTGTTGACTCCATGCTTTACTCCGTAACGTACCCGCCGGGCCTGGTGGATGGAACCCTACTTTAAGGGCCACCATCCACCGTACAGTAAGTAGCATAAATTGGTGTCACACTGGCCTGGCCCAGGACGTTACTTAGGTGACCCGCAAGGTGGGGTTCTACGTTACCTATTTCGGGTGCTTTTCCGATAGAAACCCGAGTGCCGAGCATTCAAATGTTACGGTAATTACTGCCCGCCGAGGGCTGAATTTTGGTGAAGAGCTTCCGTAGTTCGGATGCTGGGAAGGTTGGGCCAACGAGTCAGGGATAGCTCCCAACCTTCTCCGTACAACAGCTACAGCTACTAACTCAACCGCCCCTATTGCTTTACTGTGTTGGCTCATTCCTGGTAGTCGTGTGAAAAGCTCGCGACTAAGCTACTGCCACCTGCCATACCAGGAGACGGATTCGAACAAGCTCAAAGATGTCGACCACCACCACAGTAACCCAAGAAACGCCGATCACGGCTGAAACTATCCTCCAGCTCTTCCCTGACATCGATACGACTTCAGCGGCTCTTGAAGGTCACGATGAAGAACAGATCCGGCTCATGGACGAGGTTTGCATTGTGTTGGACAACGACGACAGGCCGATTGGCACAGCAAGCAAGAAGTTGTGTATGTGGCATATTTCCAAAAGGGTCTTGTCACTGAGAAACTCGGAAAACTCGACACTGCTCATGGGTCTATGAGGGTTTCAAATGCTAGTGTGAATTCTAACCCGGGCTCTCAGGCCATCTCATGACCAACATTGACAAAGGTCTTCTTCATCGGGCATTCTCTGTCTTCTTGTTTGATGATCAAAACCGCCTGCTACTTCAACAACGTGCATCCGAGAAAATCACGTTTCCTGACATGTGGACCAACACATGCTGCTCGCACCCTCTTCACATCCCCAGTGAGACTGGCTCTGATCTTGCTCAATCCATTGAAGGTGTCAAAAATGCTGCTCAGAGGAAACTTGACCACGAATTGGGTATCAAAAAGGAGCAGGTTCCCCTCGACAAGTTCCGCTTTCTCACCCGGATACATTACAAGGCACCGAGCGATGGGAAATGGGGAGAACACGAAAGTGAGCACTCTCTAATCAGTTCGGGCTAACAAAGTCTTCCGGGCTAATGGGCATAACTCCATAGTTGACTACATACTGTTCATTAAGGCCAATGTGGACCTGGATATCAACAAGAATGAAGTTCAAGATACAAAATATGTATCCGCGGATGAACTGAAGGCCTTGTTTAAGGATCCCATGTTGAAATTCACACCATGGTTCAAGTTGATTTGCGAATCTATGCTGTTCGGATGGTGGCAAAATCTGGATTCCGGGCTGGACAAGTATATGAATGAGCAGGAAATCCGGCGCATGTAGAAGGGGGTCCGCCAAGCGAACACAGGTGCCGGAATTGCCACAGGATCCGGATACCATTGTTCTTTTCGCCAAGGGTCCCACCTCGAGATGCCGACCTATGATGTTTATGGGCAGGGGTTGCAGGTCACATCTGGCCGCAGACTGGTAACATTTTCAAGGGATCACTGGCACCGAGACAAGGCGTAACCTTACGGTACATGAAGCGGGAGAGGAACACGGATGGCTTGGTCCGGCTCAATACTGTAAAGCCTTGTCTTGAAATGGCTGTTGCCGTCACCCGAATGCTGCATGATTGAGCCGGACGGAATGTCGATCACGCAGACAATGTTTGTCCGTTACCTCACGGGACCGATATCTTATCAGCTGGCAGCATTACGCAAGGCCAACCGTGTACGGCATTGCAACCGCGAATCCGCAGAATAGTTGCAGAATGAAATACAAACATCTATC
>JAOYMO020442128.1:0-19662 GCA_025802455.2 Iodosphaeria phyllophila | reverse complement strand
TCGTGCGCAGCGGCGGAGAACTATCAATTAAACCGTAACGGAAACAATTCAAGTGAGCCCTACGAAACGTCAAGTATCCTTCAGCCCAGCGCCGTTTCCCTTGCGTTCACTTCCATTCCAAAATGAAAGCCAAACGGTCGAAACGTGGGTCTTCCGGGCGGCGAAGGAAAATCCCTACCGCCGAATCTACGGCAGACAGGGTCACGACCAGTACCGCAGTCCTAGCCTAAGCTCGACCGCTCGGTCCTCGTGCGTGTTGGAGGTACAGGATGTGCCGAAGAGCCCTGTTTCCCTCTTATTTTCAACAAGACGAGATGGTTGTTAGTTACTAATTGGCAAGGAAGAGATACCGGCATTAACGGCACAGCTCTGAGCCATGTGTTTTTGCTGTGCGAAAAGAAGACTGAGCAGTCGGGCTTGGAACAGGAATGTGGTATCATCATAGTCGTCTGCAGGGTCTGGAGGGTATATTTTACTATGGAGCTGGTATTATTCATACAACTGCCTGGAAGGAGTCAACTGCAGTCTTTCTGGCCAGGATGATTGTCGTTACCCAGTGCAAAGTAATGCGGTGTCGGCAGCCACCTAAGTCTTGCCATAATTATTCTTGCAATTATTCTATCAAAAAGTTTGGAGGGGTCAAGGGCGGGAGAAACAGGCGGGTTGAGGAATCGTGATCTTCTAATCCGGTTGTCAAAAAAAAGATTAAGGTGCATGCCGGTCGGAATAGCAAGTCTACTGAATGCTGTTGTTTGTTACTAAGTTTCCATCTCTATGTTTGTGTGACAGCTCAATCCCCCATAGGCGTTTTGATAGCCTAGTTGAAATTTGCTGACATGGCGAATATCACAATGTTTCGAGCGCTCAATGTCTCGTTTGACTCACTTTCTCCAAGTCAGATAATAATCACAATTGGTAGCCCGTGTATGTATCCATTCTGCTGTAGCGCTATCAAAGGAACATAACTTGTCGATCACGGCCTCACTTAGTAAATTGCCCTGCCAACAATCCGGGTTCTGCGGCTTTTACTGTAAGTGAGAAGTGTCTCACAGTCCCTCAATTTCTCGACGATCATCACGTGTCAATGCTTCTTAGCCGACGGACTGCAAGCGCGCCGGGCTACCCAATCAAGAAATGCCGATAAAAACCAGGGTATCGCAGAATGCGCCTGCAAATCGGCCCCATGGCTGCATACCGGTAATGGCAACGGCAGACATGGATTATTGCTAGGTACGTAGTTGCGGGTATGTAACTGGTAAGATTCGGTAAGATTGCTCTGTTCTCTGTGGCAACATCGGGATGATCACCCACCCTTCTTGGCAAAGCTTGTACGGATGCACCCTTGAGGGTCGTGGAAAGAAGTTGGAAGGGCAAAGGAGCACTTCTGTGCCATCTTACTGTGTAGGGAAGCTGTCCACGCTGAATAAAAGTGTGAAATCAGTGTTGCCAAGAAAATACAAATAGGACCCTAGACTCATGGGTTCTGATTATCGTACTGTATACTGTGTAGCCATATCACCACGCGACCTTCAACGCCATTTATGGAGCAGAATATACACTGTTCAATCAAATGTGCAGAAAGTTGATGCCACTCGTGAAATTTTCTTGCGGCAAAGTCCACGGAACTGTCAGCCGGTGAATGTTAGCAATCTATATATCGATCATCAATACTTATACCAACCACTATTCTACCATCAAAGTTCATGTACTCCATGAACTGATAGATCCGTGGACTTCGTCGTGGAAGACCCCACGAGTAATACCATCCTCAGACCAATCTCACTGACGATCATGGAGGTTCTGCTATTTCCAAGGCAGAGACGAAGAATATTGGCACACAACCTTGGGCGACTTCCGCATTTGCGATGGTTCAGTCATAGGGAAGTGCGCATGCTGTTTCAATCCTGGAAGGGATGCACAGGGGTGGGGGATAGAAAATTTTCAATAGTTTTGGGGCTTGATGGGCAATTGAGAGTCCTCTTGTCATTTTGATTGGTGTCTACATAGCCAATGATAATATCATAAACTGTCTAGTGTTGAACGTCGGGAATTGGCTACGGGAATTAGAACCCACGCACTTGGGGTCCGGCTCAAAAAAGTTTTCGTCTGGTACAGCAGATGCTGTGTCACGTGTGTTATCAGCGTGCTACGTCCGCGCCTCCTGGCCTACTGCATGATTGTTCTGTTCCCAGAACGTGGCTCTGTCTCCATCTCCGCTCTAATTGCAATGTCACTGGAGTGAGTTTGTCGGAAATAATTCTATTTTTCAGGCTTGAAAATATTAGACCGTGGAATGCGCCCCTAAAACTGCATGAAGGGATCGTCAACCCCGTGCCCTTCACGCCACCCCAAGGATGGAGTCCGTCCGGCTGCTCGCAGCCTCGTCTGCAAGTAAACTCACCAGCTGGACCGCCCATTTTGAGTGGTCCACATTCCCCTGAGATTCACTGTCGGCGGAGCCAAAGCAATATTTTCACAACGATATCCACAGAGAATTCCGCTTCAGCCCATATTTCCACATGGTTAGAGCTAGATTCATGAATTCGCAATGACGAATTTTTCGCCAGATTACCTCATCGTGTAACAGTGATGGTCATTTCGAGGTGCAGCCCCGCAATGCTCGGTTTCCCCGAAATCAAACACTGGACGAGTACCCGCGCTGCGAACATGCTTCGTAAATTGGTGGCGAGTCTGGGGGGCAAGCTCACCTGAAAGTTGACGGATGCTCGTCCCATGTAAGTATTTCGGACAAACCGAGTAATGTGGGGGATCTAGGTAATGACCGACATTATACGGTATCTACCGCACACCGCATCTGTGGATGGGATAATTATTGAATTAGCAAGGAGACTGAGTTGGGAAGGAAGAGAACTTGCGACTGGAGGCATAGTTTTGGTGCTAGTTTGATCACGTGATTCCCTAACCTTCAATATGAATCTGCGGAACCGTATCTGGTCTTGGAAGGAGCGAAAGTTAGATATTACTACCATTAAGTAAATTGCAAGATCCACTAAAATCGAGCCCCGGAAAGAACTGAATTGAAGATAACAAAGTAATGTTCATCCAAGTAGTACTGATATGTACCCTACTGGCATCGCTGGATCTCGGGGTTTTGACTGAATACAATTCTGCTGATGAAGGGCTTTGGCAGTCGAGACTTCGACAAGACCGTTGTTTACAATCTGCCCGCTAGTTTGGAACCAGTCCTGGTATCAAGCTAGCGGGATGCAACCCTACCGGGACGAAGCATGTTCTTTGATCTCCCGTCAATTTCACATTAAGCAGGTGGTAGGTTTATACCGCTTAGCCTGCTTGAACCAGGTTTTAGGGGCAATCACTTGTGTCGACCGATATCCAGGGGGGCCGCTCATCTCTAGAATCCCGAATCCCACATCTTTCATATCTTCGCCAGTCTGTTCTCTTATGGAACGCGAAGAAGAAGGAATACCTCAATACCAAAATTTAGCCAGCTCGCCTCCACCCAAACCAACACACGGGATTCGATTAGCATGTGGCGATATATCGACGAGCGCCTGTATTAAGGGGATCTTCACTCTTGTGACTTTATGACCCAGATGAACGATCTTTTTCTTGTGAACAATATATGGAAGGGAAGAGCTACTAGCTTCCCTGCCCACGAATCGTGCAATCGGAACCTTGGCGAGGTTCTTTGTCCGTGAATGTGCAGTGGGATCCCTTTTTCCACCGAGGTAGCACACGCTTGCCAAACAAAAGCTCCGCCCTTAGTGATATATATAGATAATATCATGTCCTACTCCCAGACCAGTTCGCCTTGTGATCCACCCAAATCGTATGAACTTAGCTTAAGGTTGGATATGATGCTAACCCTAAGTTGTTGGGCGACATCGCTGTGTATCGAGGAAAAATACCTCGTTAAGGGCCAAAACAGGTCTGCTTCCAAGAATCGAGCTTGCCAAGTTAAGATTAAGATGAGGATTTCTCCAGATACTGGAGTTCTCAACCGCGCACATCTTCAAAATGTTGAGTTTGAATAACACCTCATCCTCGAGTACAACGAATGGGTTATATGCACCGTTACGGTTCCAGAAAGCAGGAGAATTAACATCTGTGGGCTTTCCACTCGTAGCTTACCCAAAATACAGAGCCAACCCCCTTCCCATATACTCCTCATTGGCACAAAAGTCAGTGTTAGGGTTAGGGTTCAGTCACAGGAATCGGTTTAAGAATTCAGCGCCTGTCCAGAACGGGAGATTGATATTTGTCACATTCTATGGCGTGAAGGAATATTGTTTTGACAACGCTACGTGATGCTTTGCCTTGAAGTCAGATGTTAGCACGCTTAAGGTCTGCTGTGTGGATGTCGATATCCCTAAGTAAGCCTCTGGTCCTTTTGTTCGTGTTTCGTTGCACCATAAGACTGCCGAGACTCGTTTGTATGCGACCTTGTCTCGACGCCTTTGGGTAGAATATCAAGTGAAAGAGCTTTGCTGAATATTCTGACAACCCCTAGTGTGTGGCGAGATTGGAGGCCATCAGCAACCATCTCTTAGATAGCTACGTAGCCGGTAGGAATTCCTCGCTCGAAAAGTTCGAATTTCGTTTGAAATGATACAATCTTATATCAATGGACTACAAAGCCTCAGAGAACTCACCAGACACGCCATTCTCTAGCACTCGATAGGACAGAGTGTATCGTGTACTATAGAGGCGTTTGTAGCGGAAAAAAGAAACAAGGTTCTCTTCTTCGTGGCTTCTCATCTGAAAGCTGTCTTTGTCTCACGGCTTCAATATCTGGTCCAATCGAGCGAATATGCTAGCAATTAAGAGTGAACTCTTACCCGACGCTTTTAGGACTGATCTGCTTTTAAACCATTACTGCTCTAAACCGGCGACGCTCCCATCATAGAGCCCGTGCATTGTTAGCTGAAACCCTTCAGCTACAAGCATTGTTCCTCCTCTATGTTTTCAATCGCCTTTCTGGAGATCATGGCTTCTGCGTCCTGTAGCCCACTTGCGTTCCATAACATCCGGTTATCGATCACAGCTACTTTAGTAGCCTAGTTGCTTAGTTCCACACAAGCCACGATGCCTCGCTAGCTACCACGAACCGCGAGGTCCCTTAACTGGATTGCGAGTCCTGATATAAATCACGATGCATAGATTGGTTTGGTTTTAATGACGTGGAGAAGGACTTCTTCAAGGATGAACCCTAAGCTGAAGCAAACGAGAAGCAAACCAGACAACCGGAAGACAGCAGAACACAACCCCATCATCTCAAGTAACCGATGTAAACACCACAGTCGACTACGCTCAAGCTGGATCAAAACCGAAGAAGATTCTATTCCTATTTTTCTCTATGATATCCAACAGCGGCAGCATCAACCTATCACTTATAACATGGATGATCCGATCTGAAGAGCCAAATAAATAGAAAAAGCCACCCTTGATAAGAACCACGCGCACACATAACTCATATGCGCATCTCGCATCCACTCTTATTCCCGGTTTCTCCTTTCTCCGCGACGCCCGCTAATATCCTCCTTCTTCCCTTGCCGGTTGCTGGCGCGACTTTTGACATCCTGTAACTGCTGCGCGTCGATGTTTTGGGGTATTCAGAGTAGGCACATAGCCAAGTGCATTAATAAGTAGCTGACTTCGTCGTCTTCTAGGAGACGAAGCCGGGAGAAGTAAAATATGGTTGGTGGTTAGGATTGACCAAAGATCGGTTGGTGTTTGGGCTAAATCCCAAAGCCGAGAAGCGCTTGATGGGAGGACCATACTTGCCACGCCTGTCGCGTACCAATCACCGTTCCGAATGTCAGGCTCCAACCCTACAGCATAAATCCGAACAGAGCAGCGGTAGCAATCGAAACCCCATAGCTCAAGAACACCATCTGCTGGGTTGTCCCGTAAGCGTTGGATGTCAACGTCGAGTTATCAGTGCTCGACTCGGTACTACCGGTACCGTCGTCGTTCGAGGAATCATCGTCATCAGTATCGTCATCGTCTTCCTTGTCTGCCGCCTTGGATGGACATTTGTAGCTGCACTTTTCCTCGTCGTCAGAGCCATGGGCAGATGCTACGTCCGCAAGGTGGGCCTGGCAATCTGCTTTGGACAAGTCGCAGATGAACTATCGTGATATTAGCGTCTTCGAAAATTCTTTTTTTGAACGACTTCCAATAAAAGCTGCCTCGACGGGAATGAGAGCTGCAGAAAACTTACTTCCACCATCCCAGAGGCGTATTGCGGCCAGTCCTTAGGCACCTTTCCGTCTTTACACGTGCAAGTAGTAGCGAGGGTGACCTGTTGCGTGTTCTCATTAGCGCTCAGAGAACCTCTACAGAAAGGCCACTGGTGTGCTTGGCGGGAACTATACTCACATTTGTGTTTCCGCATGCTCCGTTCTGCTTTCCGACATTTCCCTTGCATGCCGTGGCGCATACCTTAATGTTCTCATGACACGCCGCCTCTGTAGTCTCCATGTTAGTCCACGCCATTTCAATAGAATAGATGCCCACAGGTGATGGAGTGCTTCTATAGCCTAGTCGACTAGGCGTAGGCGAATAGGGCCAGTTAAACGTCTCCATCCACAAGCCATTGCGTTTGCGATTGAGGAGAATCCCGCCGATTGAATGCATACAGGGAAATATTAGTACGTACTCAGTTGCGTCTGGTTCTTGGCTTCGCTCGGAACAACTTGAATGCCCGCATAGAACGTGTTGTTGGCGCTATCCTGTGTGTATCCCGCTTTGGGCTTGACCGTATCGAAAAAGGTGGCGTCGCTATCTTGAGCTACGACGGGTGAAATCGACGAAATCGACGAAAGCGCCGCGATCGTCGCAATGATTACTCGAGCAGACATTATGAACGGTGATGAGGAAACGGATGGCCTCGATTATTCTTTTCGATCGTTGCGGTAGGTTCAATATTGACAGAGAGTACGAACTTTGATGGAGAAGTGTAGCAGACAGACTATGTTGGAAGATCAAAAACGTTCAGAAACTATGAAATCTGACCGACAGGACCCCAAGATGAGATCCTAATCTTGTGTGTTTCAAATTACGACGAGGAGATGGAAGGGGGGGAAATTCCGTCAGACAAACATCCAGCAGAGCGTTGCACTAAAAATGAAGGAATGTACAGTACTGAGAAAATGGACAGCTTGGAACGCTCCAGTCAACAAGCAGAGAAGGAATCGCCTCCTTGCTAGGAAGCTCAGAGAACGGAGAGGAGCGGAGTGGGCAGGGAAGAGGGAGGAAGATGAAATGTATGGATTGACAGCACTCGAGGAAAGAGAAATGGGGGAGTCGATGCATCTACAACACGGTGATCGGGCGGAAGGGCAGGTGGCAGGACATAAAAGAGGCAATAACTTGTTGAATTTGGGTAAACAAGATGCCTTCGGTGATGACGGCACCTCGAGGGGTGGCACGAACGTTCGGTGTTTGTATCCACCAGGCCAACATTTTTTCACCTGCCCCTTTCATCAGGAGGTCGATATCGCGTGCTTATTTTAAGCGGGCAAGGTGTGCTTGGACAGAACCGTCAAGGAAAGTGCCAAGAACACGCTTAAAGTGCGCAGAACACAACCTGAAAGCGCGAGGCAGCTGTAAGGCGAGCGTGATGTGTTCGATAAAGAACGAGCGTAGATATGACACTCTGGAACATCGGGACACCCGAGCTTGATGATTCCTGGGCATCAAGAACCTGGTCTACCAGGTATGTGACAGATACCAGAGTAAAGCGGGCGCGGCCGGATGATCTTTGATCGTCCCGTTGTTGCGCTTCAATGCTTGCTGGTACAAAGGTTGGGTTGTTATGAGCTTTGAGCTTTGGCGAGAAATTTGCTCATCGAATTCCGATAGATACGTTATGAAACCTTTTGTACCATGGCTTTTCTAGCAGTCTAGCGAAGAGGCAAAATGCCTCTGCCTTGCAATTGCTCCAGTCAACAATCCGACTACGTGAAGAGCTTATGAGTTGCAGGTAGCCCATACTTCGTACATGCTTATCAATGCCAGCCAAACAAGATCTCAAGACAAATCGACCAGGTCTAAGAGAGGTGCAAGCTCAACATCAGCCTGTTGTTTACTGCAGCTGTTGTTTGTTTCAAACGGACACCTAGCAGCTTTACTGAGCATACCGGGATTCTGTGACACCGAGAACGCTGGTGTAATTTTGGCACGTCGTGCTGGGGGTAATTCGGTGACACTCAAACGCAAAGCGATTACCCACCTACCACAGCAGTAGGTAACTAGCCAAGGTCTACTTTTTCACCTCTCCTCGGATTGACTACAATAGGGAAAAAGGAATCACCAACGATTTCTCTTGAAAACCAGTCCCTACCAAAATTATGTCGAGTCCTGACGCCCTCCGATTTTGCCCGAGAAACATGTCGCAAACCACCGTACCCCATACCATTCCCCAGGTTCACGAATGCAGATTCTGGCTAAGGAAAACGCCGAGAAATTTCGATGACCCATGATTCTCAGCCCATGTTTCAAGAATAGCCTCTCGGGAAGGTAACATTCTTGTTTTCTTGGAGAATCTGGGGTCATGTTGGAAATCTCTCAGTGATACCGTAGCGTTTCCTCCGGATCTCACGTAGGGATTTGTTAAGGGCTGTGCTAAATCCCAAGCCCCGAGGTGACCGCTTTCCTAATTACTCACCGCCTTCCGCATTACTGTTGTGGGTGTTCAGGCGCGCGCCCAAATTGATGGGCACGCTTAGGGATCGTTGATTACATCGTGACGGAGCACATTCAATTGCTAGCGAGCCGTACGCAACAGAGCGAAATTGTTGTTAGCAAGAATAACTGGGTAATTGACAGGGAGGCATCGTAGTGGGCAGCGTCATGGACGGGAGTTGCGACAGCGGCAGCATCGTGAGCATCATCGTGGGCACTGGGCAGCAGCACTGGTACCGTGCCCCCGGACATGCAGTACGGTACATACGCCGGTTTAGGCGACTTTTCGATACTGCCGGCCGGGCTTGGGATTTAGCACAGCCCTTTGTTAATTGCTCATGGCCGGATGGCACTGGGCCCGGTTTGCTGGATGCTCTTGAAGACCTACCTGGCCGCCTGGTGGTCATCCGTACTGTACCATCAAACCTCTACACTAAAGTCGTCTAGCATTAGATACGTGGGCATAATTTATAGTATGAGGGTGCAGCTGGTGTTGAGGAACGGTTTTGAAGAATGTTACTTGATCTCATCGCGGCTGATGACTTGTGATGGACGAATCATCAATGATGCATGTACAATTCCTCGGCTCTCTCAAAGCCCCAGTGGTTGTACAGTGTGGTCAATTGTACAGTAGCATATTCAGTGAAATTACAACCATGGGTGTCAACATGAATGAGCCTCTGCAATAGCTTCACCTGACTACCAGTGCCATGCCAAGATCGGTCAAGAACAGTTGTTTGTTTTACTTTAAACCATCCGCAGCGCAAACCCTGCCCCCCGCTCCTCCTTCTCCCTCCCCGTAAATATACCACTGAAATCTGTCCCAGCAGCCTCAGGATTCTTCCTCCCCTGCTGCTGTTCACTGCGAGCCGGCGCATTCGGCGTCTCCCGCCTCCTCCGGCGCTCTTGGCCCGCTTTGCTAGGAAAAGTCGGAAACAGAGTTTCGTGCTTGGGTCGCGGATCTTGAGAGAAATATTCATGCTGCAGCACTTCGTCGGCCGAGGGTCTTCGCTCCGGATCTGGCGCTAGGAGCGAGGAGAGGAGCGCCGCTCCGGCTACGGTGAGTAGAGGGAATTTAGCGCGAAGAGCGGGATGAGGTTGGGCGGGGTTGTGTTTTGCTGGAGCGGATGAGCCGGAGGAACTTGGGAGTTTGAGGCTGCGCGCGTTTGGTAGTCTGCGAAAGCCAGGCCACGACTCATCGGTGGGCACACCAAGGAGGTCGAAGATAAGTGAGAGCTGATCGACCTCATTCCGGCCCTGTAGAAGCGGGTCGCGGCTGAGCAGCTCGCCGAAGACGCAGCCTACGCTCCACATGTCGATGGCGCGGCCGTAGTGCTGAGTGCCGAGGAGTAGTTCGGGCGCGCGATACCAAAGTGTGACTACAAGACCAGTAAGGTTGTCGCCCGGCGGATCACCCGTGTAGCGCGCCATGCCGAAGTCGGCAATCTTGAGCACGCCGCGATTGTTGAGTAGGAGGTTGGAGGTCTTGATATCGCGATGCAACACCCAACGCGAATGTAGGAACGAGACACCAGCGCACAGCTGTTTTAACAGCATCTTGATTTCGGAGGCGAGGAAGGGCTCAACTTGGTCCTCTAGCAAAGATTTGAGATCGTGTTCAATGAAATCGAGGACGAGAAAGACGGACTCGATCGGGTTCCCGAGTAGGCTCGCGGCTGCGTCATTGATGACGACTTCGCGGAGACCGACTATGTTGCGGTGCTGGCGGCAGTCCTTTAGGATTTGGATCTCGCGGAGTCCTGTTTCGGGTAATCCCGCACGTGATGATACCGCGTGAGCGCAATCACCGTCGAGTTTGAGCCGTTTCAAGGCTACAATCTCACCGCTCCGCCGACAACGTGCGCGCGCTACCCATCCGTATGCTCCCTCTTCGATATCATTGAGTTTGTCGTAGTTCTCCACGGTCTGTGCAGCTTTCCACGTAGGTGCTTCGAACCAGAGAAGCCTCGAACGTTTGCTAGTGCCGTCGCTCTCGCCGTCGCTCTTAGCATTGATAGTAGCAATGCCATTGTTCGATCCGGAGTTCTCGTCCGTTGGTTGTGGTGTCAGCTTCCTGCGCTTCGCAGGTGGACGGGCACCGGCATGATCTTCATCCTGTTGCTGCTGTGACTCGGACTGTAAGGTTCTATCGCGTGGAGAAGATGTGCTTGTTGTAGCGGCTTGTTCCTCGGCCTGTTCGGCCTGTTCAGCCTGCCTTGTGGCTTGTATTTCAGCGGCTTTGCGGGCTTTCTCGGCGACCCTGAGACGCTTTTTCTCCTCCTTTTCGCGTCTTCGTTTTGCATCCAGTACCGCATCCTCAGCCGTGTCAGCCCAGCGGGAGCCCGCCATCATGGGCGGCCGGAGGGGGAGAGAGCGTCGGCTAGCCTGGTGAATAGATATTGCGCATGTCGCGGAGATTAGGTACCGTCTGAGTACCGCAAGTAATCAGGAGGGGTACGACGCGAAAAGAGCGATAAAAGTTGCCCTACTGGCGGATGATGGTCACCACCATGGATTGACGTCAATGCAGAACTATTAACGTGACGTGAGCGGGTTCTGATCGGGAAGCAGGCAGCATTTGTAGTGGTTGTTAGCCTCTTCTAGTGAAAGAATTAACCATGTGTGCACGGGTGCATTCTCCTCATAGAATCGAGCTTGACAAAGAACGATTGCGCTATACAGGGGGAAAAGCCAAAAGGCGTTAGGCGGTTATGTCTGTTCTGCGGCCTGGCGCCAGGTTCGAACAACCTGCAGTGCATGTGCACGAAAGCGGTATTCACCAGCAGAATTCAGGGATCCACAATTGTGTTCTTGCAATAATTGTTGTACCAGTACTTCAAACTATTATTATGTTATTGTGGTGATGTGCTAACAACTTAGGTTTTCGTTGTGAGGCCTTTTACGACTAATCCACCCATCTTCACAGGAAACAACACAAAGATTAAGAACCACCCGGGCTGTATGCGAGAACAAGCAACTTCAAGTTGCACCTAGCTAGAGTTACATACGCTAGGTAATACTACGTAACAGTGCATGCACGAGTGTTACCGGCTACAGCCACGAGTTTTCGTCCGGCTTCACCCAAACCTGTTGCTGAATATGTCAACAGAAGAGTTAAAGAGTATCAAGAAATACATCACTGAGAATTTACAGGAAGGAAATATCAAACCGTAGCCGGTCAAGTCCGGGGTCCCGTTGGTAACAGTCAAGAAACCAGGGGGTGAACTGTAACCAAGTGCCGTAATGGATTTCATGCCGCACTCCACAAATGATACCTCTTTAAGGCCACATAGGTGATTGTGACTGTTACAATACTAGTCACGAGGTTGTGACTCGTAATCTTCGATTACTCCATCATACAACAACATCAAAAAGCTTCCCCCGTGATCGAAGAACTCACAAGGATGCGGTAGAGGTCTTTGAGCTTCGCCCCTCGCCTACTGAGACTGAGCGCACTTTGAAAGGAAGGATTTACCGAACTCGTCTAGAGTTCTTGCGGCGTTTTCAATTTCCCTCAACATTCAATACCAGATTTTGTCGTCACCATGCTATCATAATATCAACCGGCCTCGACAATGGAACCCCTTGTGGCACGCTCCTTTGTGTATGGGCACAGGGCCATTCCCAAACTCCCCCAGGCACTAAGAGTCAGCAGTTATTGCAGGGGCTTCACCAGCTCCGTCCCAAAGAGGGATAAGGTGGATGATTTTCCGGCCCGAAAATGGTCGACCCCGCTTGCAGCACAACTCAATGAGGCTATCAGCGTGAGTATTGGAAACTTATTGACAGCGATGATTTACTGAACAGAGATCAGGCGACTGGCCCTATCCCGCTCGCGAGCTACATGCGCATGTGCCTTACATCGGACACGGGGGGCTACTACACCGGCGCACTTGAATCTAACCGCGACCAGTTCGGTCGCAAAGGGGACTTCATCACTTCACCCGAGATCTCACAGGTGTTCGGCGAGCTTGTCGGGTTATGGTTTGTAGCCGAATGGATGTCCCAAGGCCGCCCATCATGCGGCGTAGAACTCGTAGAAGTTGGACCTGGGCGAGGAACTTTAATGGATGACATTCTTCGCGTAAGTGAACGCATTGTGTCAACATAAAAAAAAAGTATATTCGCGTTGTATGTATTTCTAACTAGTCCAAATCCCCAGACTATGCGCAATTTCAAAGACATGATATCCAGCATAGACGCTGTTTACATGGTAGAGACAAGCGCGGAGTTACGTCAAGCTCAGAAAAATCTCCTCTGTGGCAAGGATGCGCCCATGCGCGAATCAAAAGGGGGATTCCACAGCACTTCCAAGTGCGGCGAAATCCCCATTGTATGGACAGAATCAGTGAAGTCTATTCCTCGGGATTCTTCGAGGATGCCCTTCATTGTGGCCCATGAATTCTTCGACGCTTTGCCTATTCACGCCTTCCAGGTCGTCGAGGTATTGCCGTCGCAAGATCCCTCACCTACTCGCTCAGCATCATCTAATGTTGCAAAGCCTACCCTGCAATGGCGCGAGATGATTGTCTCGCCCACGTCCGACGATGTCACTCATGACGAGCTCAGAACTCCCAAATCTGAGCGTCACGGACCACCTCCCGAATTCCAACTAACTCTCGCGCCCATGTCCACGCGTCATGCTGTTAATTTGCCGGACTTGTCTCCACGCTACCGTGCTCTTAAAAATATCCCTAACGCGCTAATCGAGGTGTGCCCCGATGCCCACATGCACGCCTCCGAGATCGCGACTCGCATTGGCGGCTCTGCGTCCAATCCGAAGTCGCGCCCTTCAGGCGCTGCCCTAGTCATCGACTATGGGCCGTCTGACACCATCCCCATAAACTCGCTTCGTGGCATAAAAGCCCATCGCCGAGTTGGCCCCTTTAGCGAACCCGGCCTCGTTGACCTGAGTGCCGACGTCGACTTTAGCGCCCTAGCAGAAGCCGCCACACGGGCGAGCGAAGGCGTGGAGGTGCATGGGCCGGTCACCCAAGCCGATTTCTTGGGATCCATGGGTGTGCGACAGCGCGTCGAGATACTGGCGCGGAAATCAGGCGACCCAAAACGTAGTGAGGAGATCATGAGCGCGTGCAATAGACTCGTCGATCGTGGGCCGGGTGGCATGGGGAAAATTTACAAGGCGCTCGCCATTGTTCCTGAGAACGGAGGACAACGGCGGCCTGTGGGATTTGGAGGGGATGTCTCTGACGCATGACGGTGATGGACTGGGGGGGAGAAGCAAGTGCACTTTTGAAACTGGTCTTGAGAATTTTTGGCAGCATTTCGGCCTTTTTATTGGGTCATGTGTTTTAATTATTTGTTAGATGATTGATTGCCTATTTTCGCTTTTCAATCATCATCCTCCACTATTCTGGTATGTCCCAGCTTCTTCAGCAGCGATATTGAGTGAAGCCAGGTAGCTCGAACAGAGTTCCTCCCCTTCATGGGCGCTCCCCATCTTTTGCGCGACTCAAAGACAAGTTGTGTTTTGCGCTCAGGATCTACCTGAGCCTGGAAATTCAAGAGAAGTGGTACACTGGTATCGATGAGGAACCCGCCGGAATTCAATAATTCCGATTTCTTGGCTATTTCTTTTGCACGTTCTTCGTTAGCTTCGCCATCAACTTGGCTCGTGCTTTCAGTGCTGTCGGTTCGGGTCATCTCCCCGTTCAAGATCCAGTCCCCGGATCTCCTGTTTGCGGACACGTCCTGGTCCCATTGGTCGTCTACATATTCCCCAGAAAGCCCTCGTGGTTTGGGCGGCAATTTGGAGATGCAGGCGCGCTGGCTTGCCTTTTTCCGCCTTTCTGTTCGGGAGAAATAGAATCCGGGGTGGGTTGTGTTGCAGGCGCTACAGTGGAGTTGCCATGGGTGCGAGGCGATGTGAGGTGGGCGTGGTATCTCGGACTGGGATCCGGGAATAAACTTAAGACGACTTTGACATTGAGACTTGGGGCGGATTTGGGACAGGTCGACGGCATAGGGTATCATGAATGCATGTGCTGGGTTTGATGGTGATGTTGATCGATCCCCTCGTCTTCGCCCGCAAGGCACTGGTCGAAGGTAGATAGGCCTGTTTATCTGTGGGTTTCTCTGCCGCTCCCGTTCTGATGGGAAGTTAGGCGTCGAGTAAGGGAAAGGATCGTTATGGTCGTCATCGTCGTCATCGCTATCATCCTCTGAGTCCGTGCTCGAAGAGTCTGAGTCGTACACGATCAAGGGGAACATCTCTTTCTTCTCTTCCCTCTCCTGCCTCTCGTTGGCGAGCACGGCATTCTTGATGGGTGAAGGGAAATCTGGCGAGCAGGGTGTTGGCGGAGTTACGGCTCCTGGACTACTGCCGTCCATCATATCGCAGTCGATGCCATCCCACTCCGCATTACCGCTGTTAATCTCCGAAAAGAGCGATGCATTGGTGTCCGAGGAGAACGTCGATGAAGACGAGAGCGTTCCGCAGTAGCTGATCCGGTTATTTGATGGTGACATGCTCATGGAGACGGGTATGTCCATCCCTGTGGACGGAGATGACGATGGTGTCTCGCTCGCCATAGCTGCGGCCGTAAGTGCCGTTACCAAACCAGAGAGGATGTCACTCGGCGTATTCTGATCTTCGAGGACGCCTGGTGCAAGACACAGACCGAGATGCATTGGCGAAATTGAGTCGTGGTCTATCAGAAAACAGGCCAATTGCCGGAGGCACTGGCATGTCAAAGATTCGACGATTCGACTAGGACTGATCTTTGGTTGCAGTGTAAGAGCTTTTCTTGGATTTTATTTGTATTCTTTATAATTTTTATTCTTTATGTCTCCAGAGCTCCTCGCAGAGGAGGCTGGAGTGTATATCGTGGGTGAACTTCAAAAAATACTTTTTCAATCATCGACGTCATCTAGGACCAGAATCAATATCGACAGTTTTAGATACGAGCTCGCCTAAGAAGGATTCAGTACGAAGAGAAGCGTTGAAAAGCAAACGAATCGGCAGGAATGGTTGGAAAGGAAATTCAAAGGAAAGTTCCGCATTCGACTTGTCCAGCGGGCTCCTCTTTCGAGGCCCTGTCGGAGAATAGAGCGCAGATACGACAGTGGCCGACTACATAGCGAGCGGAGGCTGGGGTAGTGATGAAGGAAATCCGGGGAGGGTTCGGGCTGGGAGAATGCGGAGGAGGGGAGAGAGGGAGATATGTGAGAGATGGGGGAGCGAACAGAAATGCATGAAAAAAAGCAATAACATGCATCTGAGTAGCCCGGAACAGCAATCAGAAATGGGAATGTGTAGATATGGATTAGGCGAGGCGGATTCGGTCGAGAACGAAGGAAGTACTACTCAGACACGGATTTTCTCTTCCTCTCTGGAGCTTGGGCGCTTGGGGGGAATGAGCGCTGGGAGCTCGGCAATACAAAATATCCACGGCGCATTGCGGCGCGGAATGTCACGGTCAGTGACAGTGGCGATAATTTTTTTTGGGGGGGGGCTTTGCTGCAGCATCGGCTCAGATTCTCGTGTGATCAACGGGAACCGGCAAATCCGTGCCTTCAATCGCGGCACAGCGCCATCCCGGGCGTGAGGCAAAAACCGCTTGGCGGAACCCCAAGATGGAAGCAAACTGGAAGACAAACATGCCATCAGCCTCAACCATGCACGACGGCGATGGCGTGTGCAGGCTGGGTTGGTCGCCCAAAGAGTGACGGATGACGGGCGGCTGGCAGCAGGGAGCAAGCGCCCGAGCATCCGGGAAGGCGAAACCGCGACACCACTGAGTTGTCAGTATTTGCGAACGAAGCGAGCGCACCAAATGGTACGACATTGATCCCACTCGCCGCGCGCGACCCAGCGAAACATCACCGATATGGTCGAAAATGAGAGGTGCTGAGAAACGCCAAGAGGCAAAATGGTCTTGTGGACGCTGCTCAGTGGTGGGAATGATGCGCACGCTGAGTCTTGGAAGGGCTTAGGGGTTGCCTAGAGAGGCAGTTGGGCGAAGACGAAGAGATAAGGCGGGGTCCGGAGTGTGGGGTCGTGCTGATGAGAGTGCTACCTACTGCCTTTGATGGTGATCGAAGACTCGTCGGTGAGGTCTGGTGATGGCGGACTGTGCGTCGGTCAGTGGCAACTGATATGGTTGGAGGATGGATGAGGCTAAGAGGTGGATAGAGTCAATTCTTGGCGGATTGACAATGGCGATGGTTGCTGTACGTGGAGCCGAAGGATGGGAGGTTGAACACCAAGCACTCGATGATGCGCATGTGGCGAGTCCAATCGAAGATCTGGCGGTGTTCGTAAGCTAACAGTTCTATTCTTTGGGCCGTTTTCAATTCGAGTGGCGATGATGGTAGCAAGATAGAACGACCGCCCTCCCTCACCAGACTACGCAGGAGGCGAAGGAGTACAATGTGGCTTTGTCTAGGCGCGAGGGAAAGAATGGAGGTAGAACTCCCGACAGCAGCCCGGAGAAATACCGGAGGCAAGGAAAATCTCCGGATTTCAGAACCATCGATCTTCCTTGGGTCAACAGTCTTAAGTCATATCTACCAGAACGTCCTTCCCGTGTTCGGCCAGGGGGCGTAGTCACCATAAAACCCGTCGGGGAAGCAATGGAAACTGATGCTGAGTCATCGGATAACAATGGAAGCACCAAGTATATCTCCTTTCCACCTTGCAGCTTGTCCCACCAATGGCGTACGGTTACTATAGACAAAGCTTGTTGATCAGTCCTCAGAGATGCAAAGAAGATTATCGACATACAATCGATAGACTGCTAACATCCTTTCTACCCCAAGATTTGCCGTATGCTTGTGCTTACTCCGACCGCTAGAGTTAGGCCGTAAATTTTGATATAACAGGCTACCAGTATCACCAATTGAAGCCCATCCCAAGCAGGGCAAGGCAAATCGCATGGCGGAATCACTCACAGTACTCCGGGTTTCGAATACACGACTACTAGACGCCCTTCGCGGAACCGCTGCCCATCTGTATGACTGGACAAGGTCTAACACCGAAGAGAGTTGGTGCGAGACCGAAAAAATGGCTTGCTAGGGAAGCCCGGCCGCCAAGAGCAAGGAAGAAACGGCTGCTGTGCTCAGGAGATCAGCATGAACTGGGTGTATTGGCAGTTCCGATTCCACGCCAGGCTGGAAGGCCATGATTCAAAGGGTATGGAAGCTGTAGGTTAGCTTGGTATGAGCAGAACTAGAAACAGACAAATTCTTCAGATTGACAAGCTGCTGATGGAAAACTGCGAAAAGACGCCGTGCGTTATACCTTTGTCTGCTCATGAGTGAGTACATGTGTTGTGACTATGCTATGAGCGTTGTACTTACCGCCTTTGCCCCCTTGAATCATCCATTCAAACACGGAAGAATCCCTATTTTTAGCCAGCGTGGCCCATCGTCGCCCCTTGCTAGTTCTCCGTCCACTACAACCAGGCCTTTCTGGTTCTGTGCTATAATCCATGACTGGCATAACCACAATGATCATCAAGGAGGCGTTATATAGGAATCTTCCTCTGCTGCTTATAAAGTTGCACTGGGACTTTCATCTGTGAAAGTTGCTGGACTAATTCTCTAATCCGCCACGAAGGGGCAGCTTGGTGTATGACTGACTTAGCTGATTGCAAGTTTGATATTGTACTCCATTTATCTGGTCCCTGACTTGTAGAGGACTCTAACTTTCTGAAAAAAATGATCCTATGTCTGACTGAATATGTCTCGGAGTATGAACTAGGTGGGAAATGAAGCTCAACAATTCAGGGCGGTCTCATCACATTGATCGAAAGGCTTGCGCTCGTAGCCATGAGAAAGCTAATAGACACACTGACATAGAATTAGCTGGATAGAGTTCTAAAGCCGGTCAATCGTTATGCAGCTCCTGAATGATTCCCCCTGAGATGTCGTGGTGTCTGTACGACATTATGGCCGGGTGATACCTGTCATGTAAAACTCTAGGGTAGTTTTCAACCTCTACAACCACCATCCAACAGCTCTTCGAGGCCCGATAGACTTATTAATTTTCCGATCAAAGTCCTTGGTTTACAATCGACAGCAAATCGTATCCTCGGGTTATAGGTTAAGCAACCAAACAAGGCCCACCTCGTCGACTTCGCCACATTACCGGCGGCAAGCACAGGCTAGCCCTTGAGATGGCATGAATCATTGTTTGAATCTTGCGATAGATTGATGCAACCTCATCCAAGTTCACCCCATCCAAGGACTCAACGGTGCCGAAGAAGATCACTTCATCGTCGCTTTCGTCGGAACTGATTCTCCTGGTTTCATGGCCGAGACTCGAGGGTCGTCCCGTCCATTTAATCATCACCCGAGCTAAGCCAGGTGAGCTTGTACTACTCAACTGAATTGAGCGGAGAGTGGTACGCCCATATGCCTACAATCTGACCAACTTCGAGGGAGAATACGGCCAAGTCAAATCTGTCGCAAAACAACAGAAGCACCGTGTTGGCCCGATATTGTGCCGTATCTGGTACACGCCTTACACTTATGGATGCGTCAAAGATAAGGCGAAGCGTGCCACCAAGAATCCCATTGTGCTCCATCATGACGTCTGCCAACCCGATCACTATGTAGCTCGAAACCCAGATCTCCTCGACTTACGCAGGCTTTAGCTCTCCCCAGCATACCTCAAGTAGACATGAAGAAGTTTAGGGGTGACGAGGCTAACAAATGTAACAATTAGAAAGATCGACCGTGTCCGCGCGAAATCCGCCACAAATGGATTCCACCGTGTGAAGGGCCTAGGGATACCACGATCGATACTCACGTCAATTTTCATCAACCGAAGGCAAAACAGGACTAGGCATGTGTTTTCCGTAGTGCCCATGCAGTTCAGCAGAGCGAGTCAACCGTATAGGCACGATAATATTGAGGCTGGGGTCTTGGAGTTAAATGGCTGCAAGAGTGAATGGGGATTATGTCCCGCTCGAGAAACATCGGTTGATCTGCTCTCACGGTGCTCATGCTGATGGCTTCGGCAATCAT
>JAOYMO020442048.1:0-19676 GCA_025802455.2 Iodosphaeria phyllophila | reverse complement strand
TTCGGCCTGTGAAGGCTGTGGCGGAAGATGCAGGCACGGCTACCTACATACCAACAGAAACTGGGCCGAGGAAAGGAGAAATGGTAGAGCGTAATTGAGCACTGATGGCTGACAGGCCCCGGTCTATGCTGACCGGCCGCCAAATTACAGTGTGGAGAATCGTGGCCTGGTTCACGCCGCGCTGGCAGGGGTACAGCTCTCTCATCCACCACTCGGCCCACAAAAGTACAAAGTACTTCAGGTATGAGGTTCGTTCTTGACACAATCCATCCACTCATCGGCCGCGGTGGCGCTTGTCCCCCAAACACACCCGCTGCTCCGGCGAACGGAACGAACATGCTAAGGGCAAAAGGGCTATCAGCCAGTGTCTCGGACTTTTAGCCGTACTGTCGATCAACAGCTTCAAAATGATGCCCGTTGGAGGTACCGATCGTTACGGTGGCGCTGTTTGCTTACTACAGTAGGTGTGCTTAGATGATTTGGTTGTTCCTCTCTGTTGTGGTCAAGATTCTGTGCCACTTGAATTCTCTTGTGATTGTTCACAATCGAAACTCGACACACTAGCGCTGAGTTATCACTCGAGTCATCTGTCATCGTGAAACGCTCTAATCTTATTCGGAGCAAAATCCTTCTCTCTCTAAAAAGTGTCAGCAATCAGCCCTTATGATTACGCTGGTTTCCTAATCCACCACCAACATAGATACAGAACACAAGCCTCAGACACAACATTATCGGTCTATGTGCAAGAGTTATCTGTATAGGTGTTACTGCATCCATCGTCATGATCATATATTCTGCTTCATTGCCCCTTCATGGGGAACATGTTGTGCGCGGCACGTTTTGGAGCGCCACCAACTGCAAAAAGAACCTTCTTTTGAATCTACCAGCAGCCAATCCGATCAAAACGGTGACTTGCGGAACACAGCGTGAACTGTTCGAGCCTCCAAATGCCCCTGAGACAGGATTCGGGCAGCTTTGTCAGGTGCACATGCGAATTTGCATTTGCGACGGTGTCGAAGCCGCTGTGTCCCCCACGATCTTGTATAGGCGCCGGCAGCGTGCCCAACATCGCACAGGCTGAGACAACCGTGAATCAACACTGCAAATGAGCAAAAGTTTTAGTCCGTGCCTGAGGGAGGAAAAGGTCCCCGGTCGTCACGCTCCGCTTCCTTTTGTTGTGACATGCATGTGGTTGCACGTTACCAGAGCGTGACCAGCTAATCAATATGAGCGAGCATATCAGTACCGATATTTCAGTTTCCCAGCCGAAGAAAAGTCAATTCACCCACCAAAGTCAGAAATCAAGGATGCGGGTAATCAGTTACCAATAGTACGAAATCGGAATTCCGCTCCCCGTGATCATTCTGACAGTGGCAGATAGCGCTATTCCTAGTTCCCTACCGATTACATGGCTGCCCCAATTTGCTCAATAACAACCCGGTGTAACTAGCTGGTTCGAAGTATTCCTTTCGAGGCCACGTCAAGATTTTATGGGCCACTGACTGCTGAAGACTCCAGTTTGCGACAGAGATCCTCTGGACACGCCCCCTTCCGGTATTAATGAGGGGAAAAAATTCTACAAATGAGTTTTTACCTTGATCACTCCGTGATCCTTGGTTGATACCAGAAGGCCGGGTATCATGGATACCGTAGCCAATGCGCTGCTGCTGTTGCTAGGGTGTGATGCAGGGGCAACTGAGCAAGACAAGGATCATCCTTGCTTGCGCAACGTGAGTCCCGCGTCGGATGTCTTTCAAGGAGGGATGCCGCCGCGCCCCTCCAGGAACTCCCGGTTTTCCGGACCTACTGTGCAGATTGGCGCCGGTAATTTCAATCCTTCGATTATCGCCGATTAGTAATTGGCCACGATTCGTGAAATTGGAAGCATAATATTCATATTATCTTTTGACCCGGCGACGAGACTGAAATTGCCTGTGAAGAACCGTCGCCTTTCATCCGCTCGTCCTGACTATTTTTTTGACACAGCTTCTCCCTATTTGCTGGTCCACGAGAAACACGCAAGGTCAGTGTAGCGAGTTGTAGATTCCAGGGCTCCAACAGCTGAATATCCTGATGGACAATCAGCATGACCCAAAACCCCCGGCAGGAGAAAATACTTCAAGACAATATGCCTCGGTTGGTCGTTAGCCTCCCCCATTGCGGCGAGACGTCGCAGTGGGATACCCCATTCTGTAGACCTTTTTTGTGCAAAAGAAACGGTGGCGGTGCGGTCGCATAGGCCTATATGCAAGCCACGTCCATGGTTTCGTCGTGCCATTTGTGTGAGAAGTCAGCTTCATTTCCTATCCTGTCGAACACAATACAGTAAGACTGCCGGAGCAAACCATTTTCTTTGAACTATCGGCTGGCTAGGCAGAGAAACTTTTTGCGAGAACCCACGTAAGCGGATTTTGAATTACCTATGGGTAATTGCTTACGGTGGCCCATAGGTAATCCGAACCCACCCGCATGGGTTCTCGCTTGAAAGAAGTTTCTGTCCGCAAGCCTGGTGGGTTTTTGCAAATTTATCTGATAACCCAGATTTGTCCTTACAGTCATACGGATTTCTGGCCTCGCGTATCTTGGAGCAAGTCTTTTGTCATCGTCAACGGGCTGCTTGCTCGGCAGTGCCCGCTCTCCACATAAACAGATAGCTCATGACCGAAAGAAGATTAGGGATTTGGCCAGAGTTCAGCCTGTACATCGGACCACCCCCTCTCGATTTGCGTAAAATGTGATTACGATTAAAGAATGGAAAATTAATCGTCTCATCAACGATCACGGCGGGCCTCATTAAGATATCGTTTCCAAGATCCTAGAGCCCGGTCAACGTTACTAGCAAGAACCATTTAAGCTACGGAAGAATTTCCGTACGGCAACAGAAGCTCGCCCGTTGTTGTTTTTATTTTAATTTTAAAAAATATCAGATTTCTACTCAACAGCATTCCCGAAAGCAATGAAATTGAACAATGAAAGAACCAGCTTGCACGGCACCTACAGTAAGGTAGTGGACAGTGTCAAGAGTGTCGACAAGGTTGGCCGGTTTGCTGTCACATTCGGTTGATGCCCCGCAAAATCTGCCATTCGCTTGATGCATCTTGAAACGCATAACCCCATACAGTACGGTTGCCGGAGCCGAATAGGCAGCCAACCGTAGACAAGCCGTACGGCGTGGGCTTGTGGAGCTAATGCTCTCCCCTTTTTGCTCTCTTGCACCGACAGGACTCCACTCATGGGACTCGATACCTGGCATACTTCTGCCAATCAAGAGGCTGTTCCTATATCTGTTCCTATCGTCAATCATTGGCCCATACCCTGTATTGGGAGGTACAAATTCACGAACAAGCACTTGGTTCCTACGACTGTGTTCTGGTAGCAGTAGCTCAGGTGGATGGTACTACATCCGTACAGAGGACTACCAATCATACCCTAACGGAAATGACACCCAATGAAATATAGTAGAATACCCCCAGATTGCTTAGTAACGTTCATGCAATGTGTTTGTGGAGAAGCCGTTGCGAGATGGGTCTCCAAAACACACAGCCGGTCCTCCACAAACAAGGGACAAGGCCGCGGGTAGTGGGATCCGATTCTTTTCACTTTGAAACAAATGAGATTGGCGAAAGTCAACATAAATCTCTTCCGATGGCCGCCCTAGAGGTCAGAGAAGCATATGTGAAGAAAGATAGATGATCATTCTGTATAAATTGGTCTACTACCCCGTAGTCATCGCACAGATATGTGGAACACTGATAAGTTATGATGGTGATGAAAATAATTCATAAGAACTTTTGTTCCGTTCTCGACGTCCTTGCAGTTGACGTATACTCCAAGTCTAACACTCTGTACTGTACGATTCTAAAGTGCAGCGACGCAGGAGCTTCCAAAATAGTTCATAAGAGCAAGAGCGTATCATTATATAAACGTCTAAGCGCTCATCCCCGACCTTCTAATAAGCTTTCAGTAGACACGCAAATAAAGGTGGGGAAGTGATGGTTTCAAGGTTCAGGGGCCAACCCAGCACGAAGCATGAATCCAGGTCTCCGTTTTGTTTGTTTTGGAATTAAGCTTCAATTCGAACTGCGGACTACTCAACAACGGTTGGTGCGTAGGTGGATCAGTCAATCTATCATACCTGTCATGGATGGTCCCGAAAGTCTGTCCGGAAGTTGACGATGCTCACGAAGTGCCTGTAGAACGCTCATCTGGCGGCCTTTCCGCATTTGATTGCCAAGGTTACACCACCATGGAAGCCTTAAAGGCAAAATCATTTATTTGTAGTGGGTGCGGTCCCTGCATTTTCGGCCATTTTCATACCTTTTTTGCTCCCCCCCCTCTCGAATGGTTTGCATCCCTAGGCGAGATTCGAAAATTCGCTTGCATGCATTTGCAGATATCTCTCTAGGCTGTCGATACATCTCGTTCGTATCTCGCGTAGTTATGTTTCAGGAAGGAGTTGCAGGTCTCGTGAAGTGCATGGCCTCTTGTATACAAATCTGTTGAGGCGAGGCGAGAGGGACACGGGGACGATCCACCATTCCACGATAACCCCTTTCCCCCACCCCAAAAAACCAGTTTATCGGCGTCCAAGAGCTACTGGCATAAATTTGTCGGATCGAATACATCAGCTTCGTTGTCCGACAATATCCCTTGACTCGGTTGAATGGGGGCTTATTGATATTGGATCCCGATAGACAAGGTTTGCCCGTATCATACTATTCATGCCATCCTATACGGGAGCGCAGCTTATCCCGCGAGTTCATCACACAATGGCTTCAACTTAGAGTTGGCTTTATATCATAATGAAGACAGGATCGAGATCCATCAATTCAGAGACTGGACTATCAGCCTATACAGTAGGCCCATTATGCATGATTTACATGGCGTGACATGTTTTGCCAAACTTAGGGTGAACGTTATCCAAACCCAAGAGACAAAGCAGTATTTGCAGCACGAATCATGTTTACTAGTCTATAGGTAATCTCTTCTGTGCTACCGCCATATATGCCACATGAAATTCGGCCAAGACATTTGTCCACTGGATGATATTGGTCCACGGGCTCGTTTTTGTGAAGCTTACGGTGCTTGAAATTTTCGATTTTCGTGTCACTAGAATCAGTGTAAGCACAGCAGATTTCGTGTAACCTTTCTTTGCCCGACGCGATGCCTTAATGTTACGCTGCACTGAAAATGCTCATTATCGTCTACTGATGTGTTCATGTGTGGCTGCGAGACATGGCTACTCGATAGCTTTACCTATTGGTGGACCACAGTCTCAACTAGACGGTATAACCATCAAGGACCTGCTGGCCAAGTCGAATCTCGACTCTCGGAGAAGTAGAAAGATCCACAGAGTCACGCGGGGATAGTAATTTTATGATGCTTTCCAGAACCGCTGCAGCAAAATGTGCGTCGGCACCCTGAACAGCAGATACCTTATCAAATACAGTAATAGTCCTGTTACATCGTGTCAATCTGCGCGGATAGAACATGCGTCTTACCTGCTGGAGCCTACTTTTCCATTAGTTTGATTTCATCGAGAAAACATCTCACAATGAACAACGCAATATTTTTCTAAGAGATACTGGTGGACAGGAGGCGGGCAGTGTGATTAATGGATAAGAAAATACATTAGGGTGCTTTATTGGTGGATTTCCCGACTATTCTCGCTCTATAAATCCAGGAATAATCAAGGCGGATATATTTCTACTTGAAGTAGCACTTGTGTTCCCGAGGCAAAGCTCAACGGGATCTGGCGGTGGTAAACGGAAGGTTCGAAACAATAGCCCACGTGGTCCTAAATCGAGTATTATCCCTCTTCATCTAGGCTACACTTTGTTATGAGGTATGTAAGACAAGGCATATTGCGCATTTTACTCCATAGTGCAACTTTCAAGCTAGCTATATTCACATTCCAGAGAGTGAAACATTCTACGGAAGTACTGCATTTATCCCTTCCCTAGCATTGGTAGTTGATTCCGTGTGGGAAATCCGCTTAATCAGGCGCGTGGAAAGACTGGTTGACGATTGCCTACTGTACCCTAGGACAACAAAAATATATCGCTCACAGTCCAAGTCCGGGGGATGATAACGTCTAGAAAGCCCCCAGACCTCCTCTGTAGAGCTCATACTGTAGAAGGTAGTATAAACCAGCCCGCCTGCCTATAAGTCGCACCAAACCAAGGTAAGAATCCGAAATTGACCGGTCAGCCATCCAGGTGAATCAGAGCCTAGATTCAGCACTAAAAATAAAAAGTTGATACACTTGGAGACGATGACATCTTCAAGAGTACTGCTGCCTCCCATTTCTTGGGTACCTCCATCTTTCCGAAAATATTTCCGGTAAATGCACTTTTCAGCACCTTTAAAATCAGATTGCACCTTCCCAGCTTCCCCCCCAAGCAGAAGTTAAAAGGTGTCGAAAGGTGCACCGGAAATACTTTCGGGAAGACGGTGGTATGCCATGGTGAAGAAAGTGGCTGAAGGTATCTGCAATTACATTAGCAACTGAGTGTTGCAACGTCATTGCATGCTTCATGATGCGATGAGTGCTATCGAGTGGGAAATGGAAGATGATTTACTGGTCTTGCTCCTTGATGTAGTGACGTCGTTGTCACCCCTTGGATTCCAAACACTTACTTGGCCCTATGGAATGTTTGAAGAAGCCGTGAGGTTCTGTAGACTTCACCAGTGATACTCGCGAGGGATTGGATGAAGGACGCGGGTGATAATACCTGTAGGGCTCCCATAGTGGAATAGCCTCTTGCTACCTCAATAACCAATCTAGTCCACAGATACTGTGGATCTTGCACTTTTTAGTTTTGTAATCTAGCGACCCGATGAGGCATAAGTAATGTTCATGTATGGAGTACCGACGAGGGATACCCACAGCACACCACTGCAAGCCTCTTTCCAAAACGATCAATTGAAATTGTTCCGCATTTTTGGTCATCACATTTTCGTACCAATTAGGAATTGTTGGTATTGGTCGCGATGGACCCATACCCCCATCCCCACACACATTGCCTACTTACTGTGTAATTCAACAGGATCATCCAGGAGTACTTTTGCATGTTCGAACGGAGCTCTAAACGTTTGCCACCCGAGAAATATTTTGCTCGCCGGTCATACCGGTACGGATTGGTGTCCCAATAAACACAGGCGGCCTATCTCAGCTACTCACTCGTGCTTGACATTTATTTATTGCCCAACATGCTAGGGGTAAGCACGGACGGTTGGGCATCAGAATGGAAATTGCGGCGCCATGAAAGTCTCCGGGACAAGCCGCAAGCATCGGCATCGTGGCTTTTTTTTCGAATTCATCTCATGTTTGCTTCATCCTTCATACCAGTATGAAAAATGCCCCTGACTCGAACACGGATTGGCTTGGATGTGACTTGCCCCTCTGCTGGAATAACGCTGCGGGGTAAAGTTGGACTTACCGGTTCCCCCGTGCCTTGTTAGCATCAATTACTATTTCGTGCCGTGCGTGGTGAACTCGAGTGCCAAGTGCCAAGCCCATTGAGATCGTCATGTTTTTGCGACTCTCGGCCATTGTTCGTCTCCTCACCCAACTTTAAGCTTTGCTTTTCGTCCTGTCTCTGGTTCGAAGGTGGGGGGGCGGGCCGAGGTTTTGAGGGATGGGAGCTTTGCTTCACAATCAGCATTTGCAGCAATTAGGCTAAGGCTAGCAGTTGCCGTATGATAGAGAGCCCCTCTCGTAAGATCTGGTTCGAGAGCCGGAAGATTGCAATGGTGTGAGCATCAATGCGGAATGACCTCAACGGTGGGTGGCGAGGAGCAATTCCGCCCATTCATAAATGGATCTCGTGGCTCGCAACGACTGTGCAGTGCATGCGCTTCGCTGCCGTACGCTGTGTTGCATGATGTGGTGCGACGAAAGACATTCTTCGTGCTGATGATAGCTTGTGGGCTGTTGTTGGACTAAGATCTTCCTTGACTGTAGCGCCAAGTATCCCTATCCTGGTCCCTTGGCGTCGCCGAGTCGGCACTCTTCATCGTGCGCCGTGCCATGCACCACTTGGTCTCGGCCGGTATTGGCAATATCGGCCTTTTGTCGTAAGGCTGTGTACAGGATGGCTATTGGCGTGAGTAGATGTGAGCAGACAGGTTTGTGCCAAGAGAAACATGGGAACTCCCAAGTATTTACATCTTACAAAAGACCCTCCATTCTCTCATCTTACAAAGAACATCAATTCAGACAAGTTTCAGATATCATCTTATCAATACGCTGTGTTCATACCGGGAAGGAACAACATATCCGAGGATCACGAAATACTATGCTCAGCCCCTAATCCCAGATCGGACCAAATCGCTTGGGGCGGTTATCCTAAAACACATTCTGTATCTCAGGTCGAATATCACGATACCGAACTATTAATAAACCAATGTGAAGTCGTACTGCAGACTGAACGTTTTCCATCATACCAATTTGAACCACCAGACCAGACAATATGATTGAAATCGCACAATATCCGACGGCTGGCACCGGCACCGGGAAGCTCACAGTTTCCACGGCCACGCCTATCCACGGCCGCCCCCGCACTAACACGGGAAACTCATCCATCGCACTCTCAGCCTCTCCCAGCGACAATAGCCCCACATCTCACTCCGATATGTTCCACAGCAATGTTGCAAACAACGTCTCTGTCCGGCCTCGGGTCCTTGCGTTTGGAGACCCTATGATCATTAGCGCCCTGAACGATGCAGAGCAGCGACGACTCGAAAAGACGCAGTACTATGGGCCAAACCGCTCTTCGCCTTCATCTGTAGTACAACAGAAATCTTCAGTTCCCTTATCGGCGCATTCATCAGAGCCGCAGAGTTCGATGTGTTCCGTTTCCCCGCTCACCATGTCATACTTCTCTCAATACTGCTGTCAATGTGGGGGACGACTTGTCATATCAACTAGATGTTCCTGCTGTCAACATGAATCCAATGGATGCGCCAAGTGTCAATGAGTGCACTCTATGAGATTTTGATTATATGTTACTGGGACCGGAGGAGAGGGCCTCCAATCTCTGCTCCTTCAACACTCTGGGGACCGTTTTCAGTTGTCCGCTTCACTACTATTACATACCAGGATTGTACAAATATTCTCGGATACTGGCCGTACCTGTCGTTCTTTTCCTTTGTTGCGGAACTTTTGGAAACGTCGGTGCTTGGGTGTTCGATGATATGTGGGTCATGCTTTGCTTCAAACATGTTTGTGACCTTGGACCTTTCACCAGCACAGAAGGGATGGGATTTGGCATTTTTCGGATACTTGAAAGTTCTACTCTTGTACTTATCCTAGGCAACGATGGAGGCTTGGTTGCAACGGTGATCCAATTGGACCGACGAGACGGCACAATGTGGCTGTATTACAATACCAATGTGTATGGTACCTGGTGGAAAGAAATGGGTCACTGCCCAGGACATGGGTATGGTTGGCTTCGGTCCCGGTATCTATTACAACTACTAAGATAGTGTCTGGATAAAGCCTTGTTCACACATGGAAGGGCATTAAAAATTATTTATCTTTGAATACCCATGAAAAATATCCAGTGCGACCTGGTCATCCGTATCCCTCATTACTGGTCGCCGGCATTGCCAGTAAACCTACAACCGCTTTATTGCCAATATCATCATGACACTTATCGTGACCGTTGAGCTTCGCAGTCATGTGGCTTTGCCTTTGCTGCCGAGGCAGGGGCATCAACGCTCAGTGGAGGACCGCGACGAAACTCGCCATACACGGGAAGCTCGGTCAAAGAAGCCGGTGGCGTTACCTCTTGACTCTTTACCTGTATACGGAGGCTTGGGACCGAAGCAGCTGGGACTTCCGTATTGTCGGCCTGTTGATTACTGATGATTAGATACGGCCGACTTAAGAGGCATAATAGGACAGGAATATGGATACAGGTATGCTAATGAGTGACAACGTTGAAAAACAATGAAAATTGAACAACTGTTACTCACTTTTCGAATTCGAATCTTCAATTTACCCTGGATCACTCCGATCATCCCTAAACCTGTTGTTGAATTGCTGACCGGTGGACCAATGTCCTCCGCGCTGTTGATGGGAACCTCAGAAAAGCTAACACCTGCTGGAGGCATCGAAGGCAAACTCATGGCGCCTTGCCACTTATCACCTAGATATACGTCGATATTGCATGGCAAGGGTAACTCAGCGCGCTCAACCTGTACGTCGACGAAATAATGTGTTTTTGCGGTAGTTCGCTTGGTGTAAAGAGGGTGTTTGCTAGGGCTCGTAGAGAACTCTTCATGGCGACGGTGACGAGGGGAAGAGACACGTCCTGAAGACCAGGGAAAACGATTTCCGGACTGGCCGCCGAAAACAGGGAAGGGATTCTTCCATGGGTTCTTGTTGTTATTGCCTTGCGGAGGATTACCCGGGATTTTGCTTGTAGGACTGGCTTGTGCCGGGGCTATGGCTGCTGGTGTGCTTCCCTTCCCTGGTTTGGTTGATGTTGGCTGGACACTAGTAGTCGCTTTCGGTTGGGTACTCCCGGTCGAGCCACTTCCGCTGTCATTGGTAGCCGAGCAGCTCTTTGATCCTGCACCACTGCCACTTCCGTAGAGACAATTCACAGAGGCAATCACGTTCTTTCGGGTTTCCTCGCGTGTAGAGCTCCAGTAATCGATTTCAGGATACGTGTAGCCAAAGGTTTTGATTTCTGCAACGCTCTTGCCCGTATGGAAATTGCCCTGGTTGTCCTTGTAAAATGGCTTCAGGGGACTGTCGGCTGTAATAGGAGTATTCCTGGCAGTGGAGTAGAGCCCTGGCGAGCTCGTTGTCTGTGCTTGGTAGGTCGAGTTGTAGTTGATGGCTTGAAACATGGCGACAAGACGGTCAACGTTGGCGTGGTGGAGCCAACTACATAGATTAGATGAAGATCACTTCGTTTCTCGAGAAAGAAAACAACAGAACCAATATGATGGTGGGAGGGACGAGTAGTGCTTACAAGATTGGATCGAAACCAGCATAGTCCAGATAAGCCATAATGCAATACATGGTGTTATGCACGTCATTGTGCGGGTTCTCGAGACTGGATCCACTGTTACCTGCCATGGTGTTGAAATCTTTCACCATTGTTAAAGTGCGATACTATTCCATGGAATCATGTCAGTTCCGTTTCTCATACGTAATGAAAGATGATTGCCATGGGAGAGTGATATTGGCGATACGAAAAGGGGAGGAAACTCACAACTGAGTTTCTTAAGTTGGCTCCATCGTTGCCCAACTTACTGTCGACGATGTTTAGCTGACTGTTGCCTGCTGAATCTGGCTGCCTTGTTGTCTCTGACCAGAACCAGCAGTTCTTGTCACCACTTTGCGGGAAATAGTTGGAAGAGGAGTCGAGGGGAGAGTTTTGCCATTTGTAACTGTATAGAGGGTTCGGGATCGTGGTAGGGCCTGCCGGTGCATTGACCGTGATCGTCTTACTTGACGCCGCAGGAGGAAGTGTGGGGTTCATCGCCCAGTCCCAATATGGCGTACGCCAGGTATCTGCGGCCGACTGATAGACTGCGGCATCATCGCCTGAGTATTCTGAGGCAATAGCTTGGATATGTGAAGCGAGGACTTGCTGCGGTTGGAAAAAGAAATCTCAGTTGGGAAATCCTCAGAGAGGGCGAGAATCTTACCTCATAGAGAGCTACGTATGGACGATGCCATGATGCAAATTGGACGTCCTATTCATGATGAGGTGTCGTTAGTTCTTTTGCACTTTACGCATAATTTCCAGGGTAGGTAAACTTACATTGTGTGGGCAATACCCACCTCCTGAACCACCGCGTACTGCATTGACGCCATTCCAAGGAATGAAAGGTCTCCCGTGAATGCCTTTGGTTAAACCGTTAGACATAAGAGCTCAACCAAGAGAGATTAGCCCTATTCATACCTGATATCTGGAAATATGACAGCATATTATCTTCATCCTCCTTCTGAAACGCAGCCAAGCCAAGTATATAGAGATCCCATAGCGCCCCTTTACTTTGTAAGTCATTTATCTCCAACCTCGCCGGGACTTTCCCAGCGGTTTCGTCGATATCCGTTGTGAGCCCAGTGATGGCATAGGGCGTGCCTGGATCATTTTTTTGAGCATGTACGCCGATAGAGAGTGCCAAGAGGAGTGCACTGGCGGTCGCGGTTTGTATAGAGCGAGTAATAACGACCATGTTGATTCACACCGCTTTCGACATAAATATGAAATGATGGGAAGATTTCAATTGCTATTGGATAATGACTGTGAGTAGATCAAAAAAAAACGAAAGACATTACCAGGACGGAAGAAATGAGCACGAGACGCATTTCATCGAAACAACCAAAACCCTACTACTTCTGTCTTTAAAAGATTGCTCGGCCATCATAAGCTTTGGTGAAACCCAGCCCCTTTCTTGTCGTATGCAATTGAAAGGAGATACGAAGAGTGGTCGTAGGCCATAGCGAAACACAAACATCGAGACCGAAGCCGATTGAATTTGGAAACGAGCCGACTAGATTTGACTATGGAACTCATTTCTTGAAACATACAAAGATTCTACGCCACAAGGGAGCAGAGGGCTTAGTTGAGCCTCTAATTAGCTGAGTATGTTCGACGACCCGTTGGGCTACGTTTTTCCTGAAGCTAAAGTAAACCGGCGCCGCGCCGGCGTAACAGTCGAGTAAAGGCTTGAGCACATCGACGATACGAATGTTGGATTAATTTGGAAGACCAGTAGAATTGATGTGTAGGGATTGTCAATGTCAGAAGCATCAATAATTGGCTATTGGTACCTGCGGCACCACGAGCCGTCACGACAGGATGAAATGACATATATTGTTGTTGGTTTCATGGACAGAAGGGGCAGTATCCTTCCCCTTGGTATACGACGTTAAATGATCAGATACATTGATCCGGATTCCACCCGGTTTTCACAACGAACGGCAGCGAGGTAAACGGGTTAGAAATTTGAACAAGGATTGCGGTAGCCTCTAAGCCGGTTCATTACAACTACCACGTTGGTGGTTTTCTTTTAGTCTGAGCCACGGTAAGCCGTTCGGTGAAATTTGAAGAGATGGGGTCTGATTAAACTTTTGCATTTGTTGACATTCCCGCAATGACAATGCGTTACGCGTCAATGAGTCTACCAAAGGATGACGTTTGGTGTGTTCGCAGTCATGCTGCGGCAGGATCCCGTTGAATGTCTAGTGATAGCGTAGTAAAAGAAAAGCAGCTAGTATTTTCTCACGACATGTCAAAATGTATTCCCTTGGCTGCTACATAAATCATAATGGCGCTTACGCAAAACTACGGTGGATTCTCAAGTGAGCGCCGTTATGTGACACACAAGGGTACATGGGTTTCGCGAGATGCTTGGTAAATCCTTGCATCGCTATAGCTGTCAACAGCTATAGCGAAGCAAGGATCTACCAAAGTAGTTTGGCAAACCCATGTATTAACAACATACTCTTACTGCCGTCGGCCAGCGCAGAATTTGTCGCACACAACAACAACTCTACTTGAAGATTCGGCTTTCCAGCAAACCAACTTACGTAGAGAAAAAGTGGACCAACGCGCAGTAGCGACAACGAATCGATCCCATCAAAGCTACCCGGCTTGGCGGATCACGACCGAGCGAGACACTTCTTTTCCTCTCACCGTTTTAAGAGGGAACCAAGATTTCCGCTACTTTCAACAACGCCATCGTTGAGCGCCACCACGACGCTAGCACGTCACGATGTAGCACGGCCAGCCGAGAACGCGCCGTTGTCCCAAAGTGTTGGACGACTTTGACGAGTGAAGACAAACCGAGTCTTTGGACAAGGGAGACATGGTTTCTACTCTGAGAGATCTTCCGGATTTCTGATCTAGTCTGGTCCGCTCAGTCCTCGCGCGTGCAGAAAGTACAGAGTGCGCCGAATAGCTCTGTTTTCCTTCTAATTTTCGTTGCGGCAAAGGTATCAGGCACTGAATGTTAGGGAAGAAATGTTGACGGCAGGGCTCCGAGCCCTGCGATTTTGTTGTCCTTATGATCTTGTGTGATGACCGAAACGTAAAACGACTGCTTCAAGCATACTATGAACACTTTGTACAAGTCCTTCGAGAAGTATGAGAATATATTTCAAGATCAACAGATTTTGTTCTACATGTTCTGCAAACCCGCAGTGAATGAACGCATGGACTGGGGGAGCTGCGAACAGACATATCTCAACATGCCGCGTAGACATACCTCAAAGCAGAATGACACCAAAGACGCCAGGAGCGTCTGCGCTTCTGGCGGGTTGGTGCAACACAGGAGGAAATTCGTAAGCACGTGCGGAGGAGCAGCTTTTGTGTCTTTGCTTGATTGATGGCAGCGTTGACGTGACAGAAAATGACATGAGCTCAAGACCACGAAGTCAGAAATCCCAAGCCAGGAAAGACATCGATTTCCCTGATGGAGTCCTCGTATAAGTAGCTGGCTTGGGAACGTCTCATCAGGTTTCCATCTCTTCCCATCATCACACAAAAACAACCATTCATTCAACCGTTCAACCACTCACTTACACTTTCATTCATTAGTCTGAATTGATTTCCGACATTCATTTATAAACACACCAACTTTTCAAATCGTCCAACCGAACTTTCAAAATGGCAAGCAAGGTCTTCCTCCTCTCCGTCCTCTTGAGCCCCGCCGCCATGGCTGCTCCTCTTTCTGCCGGAAATGTAAGAGAATCTACTTCCTTTTATCTTCCGATATTGTCACAAGTTCTTCATGCAGTCGCTAGTGAGCTTGGTGCTAATCTGCCCCGAAATATAGCAAAGTCTTATCGCCCGCACTTACGGCTCTGACTCGACTTCTGGAGCTGGCGCTGGCGCTGGCGCTGGCGCTGACCAAAAGAGCAGCGGTACCGCTAGCAGCAAGTCCTCTGGTTCCCAGAAGTCCGGCTCCAAGGGTTCTGGCTCCAAGGGTCAGGACTCCGAGACGTCTGGTACCAAGGGCTCTGAGTCCAAGGGCAAAGGCTCCAAGGGCAAAGGCTCTAAAGGCAAGGGCTCTAAGGGCAAAGGCGCCGGATCGGCCGCCGACGGCATCAAGATACCATCGATTTTCGGCTCATCTTCACATGATCATGGTTCGGTCTCCGGCTCCGGTTCCGGCTCTGGCTCTGGCTCCAGCTCCGGATCTGGCTCCATTCCGAACATCGCCGCTGGCTCCGGCAATGCCAAGAACATCCTCAACTCCCTCCCCATCGGCGGAATCAAGACGCCTACCGCTTCCACCTCTTCGTCCGCTGATGACTACGGCTCAGGCGCAGGCTCAGGCTCAGGCTCAGGCTCAGGCTCTAGCACCGGCAGCACCGGCACTGGCGCCAACGCTTTGGAGAATATCGCCAGCGGCCTGCCCATCGGCGAAATCAAGGCTCCGGGTGTTTCCGGATCGACTCCCAGCATCGGCACTGGCACGGATGCTCTGAAGAGCGTCGCTGGTGCCCTCCCCATCTCCGGCGGCGGTGTTGCCGTCCCTGGCGCTGATGTGACTGCCGGACAAGGCTCTTCAGGCAAGGCCACGGCCGGCGGCACCGATGCCTTGAAGGATATTGCCGGTGGCAACGGCCTCACGGACGCGCTGAAGAACATTGCAGGTGGCAGCAGCGGTACAGGTGCCCTGAAGAACATTGCTGGAGGCAGCAGCACCTCCGGCCTCGGCAGCCAGATCGGCGGCGGTAGCAGCAGCGGCACAGATGCCCTGAAGAACATCGCAGGCGGCAGCAGCGGTACAGACGCTCTGAAGAGCATTGCTGGAGGCAGCAGCGGTACAGATGCTCTGAAGAACATCGCAGGCGGCAGCAGTACCTCCGGCCTCGGCAGCCAAATCGGCGGCGGCGGCGGCAGCAACACCGGAGCGCTCGGCCAAATCGGCAACAACGCCATCAACCAGATTGCCAACGGTGCCTCCGGCTCCGGTTCCGGCTCCGGCTCCTCGATCAAGTTCCCTGGCGGCCAGGGCGGTGTCCGACTCCCCAACCTGCCGATCGCCGCCGGCACCGGCAGCACCGGCAGCACCGGTAGCACCGGTAGCACCGGTAGCGGTAGCGGTGCCGGTACCAATGTGACTGCCCAGGCCGTCGGCCCTTCGAACGTTGCCGTCCCTGCGGCTGCCACCGCCACTTCCGTCTCTGCGCCCGCAGCCGCCGCAGCCACGGATGCCGCTGCTCCTACCGCTCCTGCCGCTACGGACGCCGCGGCGCCTGCCGCCGGCGACTCCGGATACGCTGCCAGCGAGGCCCCTGCGGCGGCTGGCAGTGACTACGGATACTAAGCGTGGGCCATTGGAGCGCAGTGCGCCAGCACCTGCGACAGCTCAAAAGTCCACACAACACGGCGACAGAAGCGGCCTTGCCAGCCATTTTCATTTGTTTCGCGGAATGTGATGTCGAGGGTTGAAGCAAGGGAGAAGCGGTGGTGGTGGTGGTGCATGGGACGGAGAGGTTTTGGGACAGGGTCGGTGGAGATGTATCATAAGAAGTGTAGATGATTGAGCATGATGAATATGAGTGCATAAAACCCTAGGGAATGCATATTCTGTTTTCGGTGATACACGGTAGTACAATTTGCCTTTTGAGCTCTATTTACTGTCCTTGTTTGTGCGCCGTTGCTCCTGAGTGAATGCTATTTCACCACGACCCTTTGGAAAAAGAGAAGTTGTGTTTCATTTCCAAAGTCAATTATGTAAGATAAGAATAGAAGGCCCAGAAACCCAGGAGAGTACCGTAATAGGGCCGTACACACACAAGAACGCCGCCGCCGTGGGGTTTGAAAATGCCATGCCCAGACCCCCCTACATAGAAGGGGAACTTCAAACCCAAAGCCTAAGCCAAAAAAAAAAAAAATCCCCCCAAAAGACCAAAGAAGTCTAGCCCGCCGCTTCTATTTACACCCGATTCCGTGTCCTGAGCCCCCGGAATGAAGCCCTGCTCAGTCCTGCCCATCCATCCTATCCTCCGTCAAGGTCGGGTTGCGAGGGGGCGACGTGCGGGAGTCCTTTCTAGATCCTTTCGCATATACAACGATCATTGGATATTCGTACCAATATGTTTAACGGAGCAGTGCCTGTGGCGAGATGATCCACTGCAGGGCGTACGTGCGGAGAGAAATGGTCGCGTTGACACCAAATGAGGTATTTTTTTCGCTACCAATATTTACATTTTCTATGCCAATTTTTTCTGCCATGACCACAACGTTAGCACCAAACCCACCGAAAACGACCACAATCGTACATGTTTAGAAGAAAATAATCACATACCTTCCAGCCCCCCTAATGCTCAGCACAAGTCAAATTGGCAATCTTGGGATCGGTGCTCTCCCACACCGCATCCTGCACGGCCTTGGGCTTGCAGATACTGTTGCTCTTAAAGTGGACTTTGGTCAGATACAGCGGCGTACTGGTCGTAATATTGAACTGGTTCTTCTGGACTAGATTGGTGCTATTGTAGACGTCGCAATCCCAGTGCACCCGCTCGCTGCACGAGGCGAACCCGTTGAGGAACTGATGCCGGAGGTTCGCGCAGATCACCGTCGACAACTGTGTGCTCTGGATCTGCAGGTCGTACGTGTGCATTATGCCGTCGTGCCACTTACACCACGTGCCCCAGTCGTTGCCGACTTCGTTGCCAGCGTGGATGAGCCCGCCTTCCGTCGACACCACCAGTGACGGGTACGGGTTGAATTTCGCGTACGGCACTTCGGCGGCGACGAGGAGGGGGCCCACGAGGGAGGAGAGGATGGGGATAGTGACGCGCATTTTTGGGGTTGGGTGAGTTGAGGTGGATGCTGTGTAAAGATCACCCGCTTCTATGTTGTGTAGGCTGGCTGTGACTTAGTTCGTTTAGGAACTCGAGTACTCGGTTGGTCTGTCTGTCTGTCGTACTATCGTGACGCAGGGAAAGAGGAGTAGGAGCAGGAGTAGGAGTGCAGATAAAATCGAACCAGTTCAACACGCCAGAAAAAAGAAAAAGAACTCCAGAACGTATTCTCCAAGAAGCGTAAAAAAAAAGCCGAGGAAACTCTAGGAGGGAGGGGGGGGGGGGGCACGCCAGCGCAACTTAAGGCCCAACACACCCAACACCCCAACTGGACCACCCGAGCATCGCCAAGCCATGACTTCCAGGACCGGGCCCGCAGAGAAATTTAATTCCCTCATGTTTGCCTTTTTCCAGCGGCGCGCTGGGGAGTGGGCAGCAGGCGCAAAATGCTGACCGGCCGGATCGGTGCGGGCATGGTGGAGACGGCTGGCCGGGAGCGGCAGCTGCGGGCGCGGAGCTGCGCGAGTCGGGCAGGCGCCGGGGCCGACCGGGTGGGACGACTTGCCGTGGAAGCTAGCATTGAGGTCATGTGGGTGGCAGGGTTTTGTCGGCGGGTTTTTGAACGCTTGGCGGGAGAAGCGGCTCGTTTCGAGCGTCTGCGGCCGGCCATGGCGGAACTGTGTCGAGAAATCTAGTGATACGCGTTTGGAGAATTGATGTGGAAGTTTGCGATGGGATCTTGGGTCTTCGCCTCTCTGCAGCGTGGTCGGTTCCGTGCCGAATTTTGGGTGGAGCGTGCACAGAGCGCAGTCGGTACGTAAGTACGGCACTGTACAGGGAGGGTCTCATGCACATGGTGAAGGTCGTGGAAGCTGGGCATCAGACGTGGGCAGGTAGCAAGAGGGCAGATGGCCGAAATGGCCGTAATGGCCGTAATCCTCGAAGGTGGACCAGCGCGCGACGAGTTCGAGAAGTTGCTGGCAGAACAAGTGGAGTCCCGATTCTCTTTCTTTGCTCTGCAAGATTTCCACTCTTTTCACACAGGATTTGTACCAGTTTGATATGGTGGTGTTCGATGTTTCTATCTCGCTAACCCAGACCTCCTCAGCATTCCGAGAAGCGAATTGGGGGCACCTGGCTTCATATCTCAACTCCAATGTCATCTTCTCATCACTAGATTGACCTGAATGGCGGCTTGAAAATTTCCAGACTTGCCAAAAGATTTGCGCCACTCTCACATACAAATTTAATTCAAGCGAGATTCACTGGCAAGTAATCTTCTCAGGCTTTGAGAAGGGTGTTTGGCTCTAAATTGCGGATTGGACCATGCCTGAGATTTGCCCCCCATCTCCAGATCTCACATCTTCTTCTCGGAGCAGGCTCCTTTGCTCCGAAACTCCGAGGGCGCGCATAATGAATGCATGTGAAGATTGTAAACGGAAGCCTCGTACCAACCATGCGAAAGTATGGGCCGACACGAAATCCTCCTTGAAGGGTCGCAAGCCCGAGTTTTCACCAGATTTTCTAGATTAGAACAACCAATTCATTCTCACCGCATTCCAGGAATTTATTGACAATGCCACCCCGGAAAAGAAACATGCAAACTCGCTTATCATCAAGACGTGACCTGTGGTTTGGAAACAACACCAACATTGAAGTTCTCTAGTCCAGTCCGTTTCAACACCGGCTCTCGACTCCCAGGTTTTATTCCAAAAATGCAAGTACCGACCAGCAAAAAGTCCCTCGCAGAGTTTAATGCGAGTCTCCCCGCTCCAATCACTAACAACGATTTGCCTTTCACGTGGAATATGAGGCGTGAGTGGGGTGCATCCCGCGCATCTGATTGGCCCCGACGCCCCCCCCCCCCCCCCCCCCCCCCCCCCCC
>JAOYMO020441968.1:0-19706 GCA_025802455.2 Iodosphaeria phyllophila | reverse complement strand
GGTGGTAACCAGGCCAGTCAGTCCTGCCCAACCAAGGCCTGGCCTGGTACCAGTCCTGCAGCCTCGGGACTGGCCTGGTCACGTGACCAAGCCAGTCCTCAAATCCCCAGGACTGGCCTGGACTGACTGGCCTGGTTCGTGCAGGACCGGCCTGGTTACCACTCTGGCTCCCATTGTGACCGTTCCCACCCGAAGTCAGCCTATCCCAGGTCCCGAGTAGCAGAAGCGAAAGCCACAAGGGCACCCTCCGGCAAGGTCACTCCGCACAAAAGCCCCGGTAATTTAGGGCACCCAGTAGCCAGAAAAGTGTGTAAATTGGTAGAAGCAGATGAAGGCCATTTCGGCCGAATCTGCAATAAAAGGCTCGCTCGCATCCTTGCGAGCGAGGGGTGCAGGTGGCTCCCTGAGGCCTATATTTGGGGCCAAGCCACCGGAGCCACAAGCGCTGCGTAGTGTACTGTATGCAAACATCAGGTAATGACAATGTGACCAATTAAAGCTGACGTAAGCTTGTGTGTCCAATCCCCTCAACCGCAGAATTCGCTCGCTCGCAGCGGATCCAAGCTTTTGTAGTGGGCTGGAGGCGATCTTGCTCAATGGTCAGCGTAGCTAATTAGCAAGTCCCGCTGCTGACCTTTGGATCTACATTTAGGAAAAGAAGCCAAATTGAACTGCCTCGCACTTTCCCCGTTACGCCTGCATCCGATCATTGTAACATGCGCAAATTATGTCACATAATTCCAGATACTCGTGATCCAGATTCTTTTGGCAGAAGAAATTTGGAGGCTATGGTTGTCTTCTTATTGAAACGCTCGCGTATCCTATTTACAGGCGGCTTCTGCTTGTCCAGGTCACCTTTCCTAACAGGTGCAGAAACTTCGTGGATCCACCAGGGGACCATCGGCTAGCCCAAGTGGACTAAATTGGCCGTGACTCTTGAGATCATACATACTATGCACAAACGAATCTCATGTATTGAATGGTCCACAGTTGCGCCATTAGTGTTACTCGTTCGCAGAGAAGCTCAGACCTGTATGCTGGCTCTTAGCCTCTTCGTAGTCAGTCTTCGCCAAGTCCAAGTGAAACCCCCAACCAGCGAGAGTATTCTTGAAATGTTCAGCTTTTTCTCCGTCAGCTTCTACTCCGTCAGCTTCTTCTTCTCCGTCAACTTCGTTGTATCGTCCAGCTCCCTTGTCTCGTTTAGCTTGTTCTAGATTGGCACGCTGCATTACGAATTTCATACGGGCCTTGATTTGGTCAAGATCCGTCATATCGGTCATAACATTCTTCAGGTTCTGAAGCGCTTCCTTGTAGAAGATCGTTGTACTTGGGTTGGTAGGATCCGCCTTTGATTGAAGGGCTGGTCTCATCCTGGTCATAATTCCTATCAGCAACCTGATAGAAGTTTTTCATGTTACGATTGTAGGATAACCCACACTATGATCCACTTGATATGTTGATATTGATCCAGGATATCGAGTCTCCATTTCTCCTTCAACTTTCCGACGTCCTCGATATGCTCGAGTTGGAATTGAGCGCCTCCATCCGTTAAAGCCCTGGACAAGTGATCTGAGTCGACGAAAACCGAGAGCGGTCTGATTAAGCTGGATTGCAAGACGATCAGCACGGGTCTCTTTTCTAACTTCTCGTTGGCTCGATCAGCAAATTTCCACAGAAAGGTAGGATAATCATCTTTGTCAAGCCTCAGGGATGAAAACATGTGATGGTCATAATAGTCTGGTGGTCGCTCATAATCCGTGGCTGAGGCGAAATCTGTGATTGGTAAGTATTGTTTCCACGTGATAGCTGGGGTAAAGCCTACCCTTGCTAGAGAAACGTGTTTTTTCAGGGTTTTCTTTCGCAGCTTTGAGTTTTTCTTCCAGCGTTTGGGGAAGCTCAGAAAGCCGGACAGATGACGTTCTTAACGGGATTATTTTGTTAATAGTTTCCTCAAGCCCTGTGGCAGAGATTTTTCCTGTGATGAAGGCTTGGACGTGCTTAACCTGCTGTTCGGAAAGTCCTTGGAGCCCGCTGACGCGATCTAAGAGCCATTGCCGATATGTGTGGGTGATCATCCGTTGAGACAGTATGTAGGAACCCAGGCTGAGACCTGAACTTAAGCGAAAAGGCCGCCGCATCGAATCTCGCAGTCTCTCTATTGTCTCGTCTGTAACCTGGCCTGAATCTTCCCTGTTGAGGTATATAAGTTTTCTAAGGGTTTTCGCAGGGTAGAGCGTATGGGGATCGCATAGATAACTAAGGAGCCTTTTCTCAACCATTTCATCAAGTCCAACAGTCACTTGGGAGTATAGAGAGGCTTCGTCCTCATATTTAAGCTCTTTTAGCCCTTCGATTGTGTTTAGGGGTCGTATCTTAGATACGGTCCAATCAAGTAAGAAATTAAACTCGTCGAACTGGTCATGAGTCCACGAAGCAGGCTGTCCCGTCAACGACCGGACAGTTGTAACCAGATCGTCTAGAACGAGAGGGCGATGGTCTTCAAGCACATGCTTTCCAAGTCTAGTAGCAAGGTCTGTTCGAAAAGCATCAATGTCAAGCGGCGGAACTTGATCGTGCAATGTCTATTAACTGTTAAAAGAGTCGGGTAGCTCTGCAAGGTTAAGCAAACTCACTTGAAGAGCAGGATGACGCTCAAAGTTGGGAGGTATTCCCGGTTGCGAGCCGCCAATGTCCTCTGAAGGCTTCGGGACCTCGAATCCCGTAGGCCCAGCGTACCCGATCGAGGGTAAGATGACACAAAAGATAAAAGTGGTGGCTATGATTGGAACCATGCTTGCAGCGGTATGAGTTGGTTACGAAGCTAATGCGCTGTCTTGTCTTTTGAACTAGTCATAGGTTGTGAGGGCGTATCTCGTTGACGCATTTTGAGGTCAGGATGGCGTCTTGGCCCAGCGCTGAGTAGACCCTTTATACCGTATCGATCGAAGGGCCGGTGCCCAGAGGGGATTTGTGATAATACGATCCAATCTGCGGCAATTTCTAGAGATTTTAGAGGCAAGGTTTATATGGAACGTTGGCATTTGGTGGTTGCCCGTTATTGTTTGACCTGCAGGAGTGAAAAGGGCAGCCACCAGGCAATCAGGCCATGTAGTAAGCGAGCCACGCAATCAGTGAGGATCCCCAGTTGTCTAAGTGCTTGTGGGGGAAGGCATTGCGACAGCACGACAACTCTCTGCACATCAGGGCCTCGGTTAACGTACAAGCCCGCCTACCGGGCCAGTGAAGCAGGATAAGCAGAATATCCGATCAATCAAGAGATAACAAACGGAGGAGTGTAGACAGATTACACCCTGTGATGGCTGCAAATATTGAGCGGTATGTGACTTTGATTGTAGTCAGGTAGAGTTGCGGAGGATTAAGTTACAGTAAATGTACGCAGTAGCGTACAAGTGTTCCTCCATTACTGTGCACACAGCAGTACAATTGGATATCTACAGACATCGAAAGCCCTTTGAGATCTCCAAAGATACTTTCTGTGCTCAAGACATCTAATCGTACTGTACCATGGCTACCGGTGTAGATATCTCATCCCTGTCTAATAATGACAAGGATCCGATACCCCTGCACCGCAAAATAAAATTTCTCTTCACACGCAATTATCGCCGCCATAGAAAATTCTACTTTGAGGTGCAAGGGTACAGTGACCCCTGTCATTGTTGGACAGGGATGAAACATGTACACTGGAAACCACAGTAAGACGTCCAACTTCCCTAACTAGCGTAGATTGCATAAAAGCGTATTATGTTAGCAGGTGGATTGGTCGATCTAGGAAGCACAAGCCATCGTTTTGACTTGTGGTGCAATTATATGATACCGGTACTGCCGTACGAAGGTAGCGGTCAAAAGTTAGGATCGAAAGATACTTCCAAGTACAGTGCAGATAGTAAGGTACGCAGATCTTACAGTACCGTGCTGTAGGGGTTGATCCGACATGAAGGCATGATCCTATGTCACGTGATGCGATCACACCAGAAGCACGACCAACGGTCATTAGGCACTGCACCAGATACGGCATTTGCAAAGTTTCCTCGGTTTTGAAACTTATTCAGTGATGCTATTTAGGCCAATACGGTATAACAAATTACTCCGCTCCATGACAAGAGAACAAGCTAGGGGCTCTATGAATTGATGAACAAGATGCCGAGGAAGACTTAGAGGATAGTGGTGGAAGAATAGTTCAGATCTGATAATATTGATGATGATGATGATGCCCAAGAGGGAGTATCTTCTTGGGTTTGTCAGGTATTCCAGATCTTTTTGTTTTCAATATTCAATCAAGGGTTAAGCGGGGCTCAAAAACCCGCCTCACTGTGTGTGTGCTGTCAAACTTCGATACGCACTGTGCTGCCAGAAGTTCCTTGAGACCTTTACTTTTGACCGCTACCTTCGTATAGTACTGTGTATCAAGGTTTTGTGGGCATGCCCCGCAACTCCAATATCTTATCATTCCATCTCCCACACTTGTCGCTATCTCAGCCTTCTACAGGACAAAGATACCGGATGTGGGCTTGCCTTGACTTAATCTACCGAAAAAGAAAATCGTTGAGAGACGGATGAAAACATAGTCACCGCTACGCAGCCAGCCTTGAGTTACGAGGAGTTTGCAACACGTGATGAGCAGACTAAATATGCTTCACACTTTAACTTAAGAGCTTTTCACGTCATAGTCGGTGCAACCCAATCGCTCAAGCTCCATCATGTCGACTTTCGGCAAAACCTTCCGGGTCACCACGTAAGAGATAGCTAATCTGGCGCAATGAGGCTTTCCTTGTCTGACCACGCTCTACAGTTATGGCGAATCCCATTGCCGTTCGGTCGGATGTATCGTTGACGGGTGTCCACCTGGTATGGAGCTTAGCGAAGCCGATATACAGCCGCAAATGACACGCCGAAGACCAGGACAGTCAGCCCTGACTACACCACGCGACGAAAAGGATCGCGTCGCAATTCAGTCAGGTACGGAGTTTGGTATCACACTTGGTACCCCTATTGCTCTCATGGTACTCAACGAAGATCAGCGACCCCGTGACTATGGAAACAAAACAATGGACGTATACCCGCGTCCTAGCCATGCTGATTGGACCTATCTCGAGAAGTACGGCGTCAAGGCGAGCAGCGGTGGAGGACGCAGTTCAGCTCGCGAAACTATCGGACGTGTGGCCGCAGGAGCCGTCGCCGAGAAATACTTGAGAGTGGCGTATGGTGTAGAAATCATCGCCTTTGTCACCTCCGTTGGGCCTGTTCATATGTTTTCTCCAACTGCCGAGCACCCTTTCCCGAGTCAAAATCCGGAATTTCTCCGGCTGCTTCAAACCATCGATCGGGAGACGGTGGACAGTTTTCTCCCCGTTCGTTGCCCGGATCAGGCCTCTGCTGGTAAAATGGCCGCCAAGATTACGGAATGTAAGGAATTGGAGGACAGCACCGGCGGGACAGTGACCTGCGTCATCCGTAATGTACCTAGCGGTCTAGGAGAACCATGTTTTGACAAACTAGAGGCTGAATTGGCTCATGCTATGATGAGCATTCCGGCTACAAAAGGCTTCGAAATTGGTTCTGGTTTCGGTGGTTCCGAGATGCTGGGCTCTGTTCATAACGATGCGTTCATCTGCGCCCCGGACACGGCTTCATCCTCTGGGTCTGCTCATCCTCAGCTAAGGAAGTCCAAGCTAGCCACGAAGACTAATAATTCGGGTGGTATTCAGGGAGGTATCACAAATGGTGTACCCATCTACTTCCGCGTTGCCTTCAAGCCTCCTGCTACCATTGGGCAAGCGCAAACAACGGCCACCTACAATGGTGAGAGTGAGGGCATTCTAGCTGCTAAGGGGCGGCATGATCCTTGTGTCGTGCCTAGAGCAGTTCCTATTGTCGAAGCCATGGCAGCGCTCGTGGTGATGGATGCACTTATGCAACAGATGGGCAGAGATGAATCAAGGAGATACTTGCCACAGACACCAATAACTAAAGCTCCTGCATAAGCAAATAATCGACATTGAAGCTTAGGAATAGAGTCACTATGTAAGCGATGTCTGATATAGAGAGCGTGTACATGCATCTTACACTAGAGAAGATAGAAAAAATATTTCATGTCTTTACGCATCCGGAGTCGACTTCGGCCCGTCCACTTGTGTTCTCTGCAACGAGAAAATTCCTCCGTGACCCAAAAGCTCTCAATCACACTTCTAGCATTGTAGAAGAACAAGGACATTCTACTATTTCCGAAATCACACACGTTGATTGCCAGGAAAACTTACCTTTGAACATGCGGAATCTATTTCCTAAACGCGCTCTGCAGGCATCACTTTGCGGATATTGGACATGAAAGCGAAATATGAGTACGTCATCTAGATGTAACCGCTACAAAGGGAGACGAAAGAAACATATGAGCTTTGGTGGGGTTCAAGGACGAATTGCATGCTTGCACTGCTGGGAGGGACTGTGAGGTAAGGCGATAAGGGAGGTCAGCCTGGGGGATTGTCCCTCTGTGTTTCCTGGACTTAGATTATTTTGTCTCGGTCACCCAATATCGTGAGTGTAGCTCGTCCTCATCAAAAAGGCTGCACTCATGACTGATATCGACTAACTTCGGTCTGTCCCTGTACTGTGTAAGCACCACACCACTATCGTCAAATTTCAACACGAAATATCCGGCCGGACCGCCGCAGTGGCCGCAACGCGCGTACTTCGGACATTCTTCCATGTTGATATATCCCGTTGAACACACGAGCAAAACCCTCATGAATTCTTGGAGTTGGTGGGTTGTAAACAAACCCCGGGGATGGTGAGATACAGGAACTAAAGCAAGACTGAAATATAGGGTGGTACAAGGTTCGATTGAGGCCCGCTGCGACGCGTGCAAGTAAAGCCCTAATTGCATTCCATCGTAGCGAGAGTATAGAATCCGTAACTTGGGGGGGGGGGGGGTTGGCAGGTTTGCACGCATGGGGCGGTGGCAACGGTTATCCGGTTCTTTTCATCAAGCATGGCCTACCTGGCTCCCAGCGGTATCTTATGAGCCCGGACTTCGTACAGTATAAGTGTGTTCTTTTCCACTGTGCAGCAGACCTGCATCCCCACCATCTCGACACTGAAAATTTACCTGTCTTTGCGGTTGTGATACTGGGCGGGTTTATTTGGTCAAATCGCCTTGTAGTGAGTGTCGTAGTTAGCGGGCATTGTGCATCCAGACATCCCCACAAGTACAACACACCTTCTGGTCGACCCAGGAGATGTGGTGTTAGATACTAGGGGAAACAAACAGTCAAACTAACGAAATTGCATGAACAAGCACTTGAGTTACTTGGCAACGATGAACGCTGTAATCTAAGAGGTTAGAGGTCAATGGCTATTAAATTGAGGCTTCGCCAGGGACGTTCTTCTGGCACATGCCGTGGACCACAAACTAAATTCGGGGAGCTTAAATTTGTCAAGTCAAAACCAGCCATGGCGAAATCTGGATTTCGTCCCATCTCGATACAGGCTGGCAAGTGGACTCTGAAGAGGACGAAGAGGGCCATCGAATAGTGTAAGCTCGTGGCCTTTTCTGGGTTCATGGATCGGAAGACCAGATGGAAGCAGGCATTTGGTGCGTGCTTACGAGGCATGGTCAGAATTTAAGGCTTTGATGAGTTGAGGCTTTGACACCGGTGAGTTTGTTGTAAGCGTACGGTAGGGATGGTGGGATCTTTGATAGTACCGGTATGTTACCTCCTACATCTCAATCATGTTCTCTGGATGCGATGATAGCGGTGGAACCCCTCGAGGCAAACTAGCAATCCACTCAAATGTGGGTGCAGTACGCGACTGACAGAGCCGTATGTTGTGGTTGTCAGGAGCGCGGAGCATAGGGGCTTTGGAATGTATCGGTGTATTCGACAGTAAGACTCGCTCGCCAGGCACTGAGCTGTGGTTATGCCGTCAAGCGTTGGAGTTCAGCACATGTTGAGTCGGGTGTGCAGCAGTAGAGCCGGAGAGCCTGATTTTTCCACGTGTTTCCTCGGACTCTTCCTTCGAAGCTCTTCGTTGCATCATTCCGAGGCCAGAGGAGCTTGGCTTCGCTCTACATAGTCAGCCTTGTCAACCTCTGGTCATAGGAGGTACCTCCGTAATTACCACCACAACCAGCGGGAAGTCCAGGAACTTGGGCTTTCATCGGTAAGGTTCCGTGCACAGTGCGACACAGTTCAGAGCGCCAGTCGCGATGTACCGTGAGCTGCGTTTGGCGCGTGCTTGCATAGCGCACGAATTAGCTAATGCGGATGGGGAAGAATGCCCCAAATCTTGCGCCGTGAAGTGAGAAACCAGCCATTCAGAAAGGCTTGCATCCAGCTACGGTCGCCCTGATGGCAAGACTGTGGCTCGGCCGCCCGGCTGTGTACTGTACTGTACTGTGATAGCCGTAATTTTGGCATTGGGGGGAACCACTTTTCTTCGACCAGACGCGCGCGCGCGATCCAACCACATCCGGCCGTCTTGGAGCATGTCTTGTTACCCACAGCTGATGTGCCTCGCCTTACCTACCCGAGCCTCGATAACAGTGCAACCGACGACTGCGCCTACCGGTAGTTCACCATCGCGATCGCCTCCCTCTTGCGCATGCCATTTGTCGTTCTGTAGGGAATCCCGGATACTTTCGGGATACGTAATCGTGGATTCAATCCTTTCGTCCGGTCTCAGTCGGAACAAATTTCGAAGACAACCTTTTGGAGATCACTACAGACAGTGTCCGTTGGGTACCGGCGTGTCTAGACCCGTGCTGGGACATGATCCGTTTCTTGATTCCTGGCTACTGGACTAGTTATCCATAGCCCGAGACGAACGTTCATCAACACATAAGGATCTCCATAGTCAGACCCGCCTATCGATTGGGGTTTTTTTTTTTTTGAAGAAAAACATTTGAACATTTTACGGTTATACGGTTTTGCAACGAGCATCATTCTCCGAGAGAGCCCGCGTACAAGCGAACGAGCAAACGAACAGGCGAAAAAGCGAGCAAGCGAAGAAGCGAACGAGTCAACAAGCGGACGAATGGGCATCGGGCCCGCGTTCCTTGCGCCGCTGGAATCACACGGCATGGGCCGGTAGCAGTTGTAGGATTAGAATGTTTTGGTGAGGGGAGCGCACGACGTACTGCTTGCGCCACGAGTAAAGGAACATGAACGGCATATCGAGTATAGACCTCGATGGGTACGATGAAGAAGCTGGTGAAAGGGGAGGAGTTGGAGAGGTAGCTAGGCCGCCGCCATTACGGACAGGACCACTAGGACCCAGACCGGCTGCGCTGGTGGAGGGATATCGTCATGATGCCGCCAACAACTTCCCACCGGACAAACCACGATATAATCCCCTGAATCCTGAACGAGTCCAGACTTCGATGCTGGTCGATCTCAAGGACCCGGTCCAAGTGCACTTGCTTACCGAAACAGCCCTTTTTGATAGTAAGGAATATGAAATACTTTCACAGGAAGAGGTGGACAAATTGAAGAAGCAATGCCAATTGCTTCACCAGAGGATAGATCAGACCAAATCCAACCTTGCGATTCAGTCCAAGTACCGTGACGCTGCCATTTCCATGACCAAGCTTTATTCACCCACACCTGGCAGACGACGCAGTCTACTCAGCAGTCGAGGCGGTAGCGACGCAGCGCGAGAAGCTGAGGCCGAACGCGATATCATCCAGAGGAAATGTGAGGACCTGGCTACTGAGCTATGGTTCTTGGAGAAGCGCCTTATGGACCCTCAGAGGAGGCTACTGGAACACACGGCTGGAATCCTCCAGATGACCCACAAGACAACCAAGAAAGCCATGACTCCTGCCTCCAGACCGGCCCATGTGAACGGCATTCCTGCGAGTCCCGAGAGCATGTACACCACGTCCAACGGTAGGGACAGTCTGGATGTGGCGGATGATTTTTTCATATTCGATCAGACTAGTCTTTACAGGTCTTTCGATGATCTCTCTTTTGGTGGCCCTACCAAGAAAAGCCCCCTCGAGATTCCTCTGAAGTCTCCTGTCCGGGAACAGCAGAAGCAGCTGACAGAAGAGAGCGAAAAGCTACGAACCGAGAACGCCCAACTCAAGGAAGACACGCAGGCTCTCAGCTTTGAATTGGACAACTTGAGGAATCACGGATCAGATATGCAGAGGATGATTTCTGATACAGAGACCAGACTGGCCATGCTTAACTACCAGCTACGGGAAGTCATCGTCAGCGCGGATCCTGCGCAGGATCAGACTTACGACTATCCCCCTGACGGTCAAGCTGAACCCGGAGACATGATTGATGGTCACATGGCATTCCTTGAAGGGGCTATCGCCACCGTCGGAGAGACGACAAACTCTTCCAGTCCCCAGGTCACTGATGCGATTCAGGCCATCAATGTGCAAATCCAAGATATGCTGCTGTCGGATGGCGTTGTGAATCGGCCATCTCCCCCGCAACTCGATGCCGACATCAATGACCACTTAGCATACCTACGAAACTCCATGGAAGCGATAGGTGCCACCATACAGAGAACTATGGCCATGTCTAGCAAAGGTTCGGTAATGAAACAAGAGGGCGAACAAATAGAGGCGGTTCTTATGGGGCTCTGGGAGATCATCGTGTCGGGCGATGCTGACATTCGACAACGGAAGCTTGACCGCAGGCAAACTCGCCTTGACAAAGGGCTCGGGGCCGACGATGATGATATGTCGGATGTTGAGCCGTCCGATCCTAATGAAAAGTACTCTCTCTCTGCCTTCTCCACCAAAGTTCAATGGCTTTACGCTCAAGCAACAAGTCTCCGAGATCAAAAATCCGTGCTGAATAGGCAGATAAAACAACAGCGCGATCTTAACAGTAAATCCGACAAGGAGAGGGACGACGCTCTTGGATCCAAAGATGCCGAGATTCAACAGATTCAGGTCCTGCTATCGCGGACCGAGAAGGAACTCGAGAACGTCCAGAAGCAGCTCCTACAATCCCTGCAGGAGGCCGAGACCATCCAAAATAATGTTTCCAGTAGTTCTACGGATCAGGCGGCGGCGATCGAGGAGGCAACAGCGAAGCTTAGAGAGCGAAATGACAAGATTGCCGCCCTGGAAGTCAGCAGTCAGGAGGTCCAGAGACGACTAGAGGCAGCCGAAACCAGCATTGCAGCCATCACGAACCAGCTACAGGAAGCCAACAACGCTAAGAGCGAGGCTGACAAGCAGATTGCCGATATGACGCAGCAGATTAAGTCTAAGGAAGATGAGCTCGATCAAATGACTGGCATGGTTGCCGATTTGAAGATGGAGGCCACACTTGCTAAGGCCGAGCTGGACGGCGCCTATGGCTCGCGTAAGGAGCGGGCCGCAGAGGCCGCAGCGCTGGCTAGTACGTCCGAGTTATCCCAGCTACAAGCTCAGGTTGAGCGCCTGCAGCCGCTTGTCGAGGAATTACAAACGGAGCTTCAAGCCACCGCCAAGGACCTCAAAGACATGACCAAGCAATCCCTCGACGCCGAAAGCAGGATTGCTGATCTCGAGTCAGAGCTCGATAAGGTGCAGGATACTGCCCGCAAGGAGAAGGAAGAGCTTCAGGAAGCCCTTGACAAGGAAAGGTTTAACGGCACTGCTGGCGGACCGCTATCGCCAAGCGGTCGTGGTAATACGTCCATTCTGACTAACTCGTATCGTGACGCCCTGAGAGCCGAGCGAAAGAAGTACGAGGAACAGCTCAGGGTAAGTTAATGCTCTAGATTGCGCTGGTTTGATGTTTCCACTTACTAACCAACTTAACTTTAGAACGAACAGATGACCCGCAGGAAAGCCGAAGAGGAATTGCGACTCCTCAAGCGTGGACAAGGACCAGGCAAGAGCGTATTGAGTCCCAGAGCATCATAGCCTAGCGCCTCGATTTCTGTTCGTCTCTTTCCACATTCGTAACAGCTTTCGGCCGTGTCCCCTCGACGCCAACTTCGTTCTTAGGCCTTCCCCTGCGGGCCCTTCATTCGCTTGTAAACAATTTTTATCGCATGCTAGTGCAATGCCGCCAATTTGAGCGTGTCAAGTTTTTCTTATCCCCCCCCACGGCATCAGGGGAGGCTTCTTGTATGACAAAAAATGGTGATGGTGGGCGTTCAAATATCTGTATTTTCCACCCAGTGTCTTGGGTGCTCTTTTTCTTCGTTTCTTTTGTTTATGATACGTGGATTGCTTAGCTATATTTACCCTGTCGCAGTTATCTGACTGGCCGTAGTCTTCTTTCTGTTGGGTTGTACTTTCTTGGGTTTCGGATTGGATTAGGCTTCTTGGTTCTTGGATTTGGAGTGCGGGGAGGGAAGGGGAGGGAAGAGAAGTAGCCCGGCGCAAGAAAAAAAGGAGATGGGGTTCTTATGAAGAGGGAAGGAAAGGCACACTTCGTCTGCAGATTCAGGCTCTACTTCCTGGGAAGCTAGGAAAATGGTTGCTTGGCGAGTCTTCTTGTCCTTGTTTTGGCTATACGCTAGTTAGTGTGTGTAGACGGCCTCTTGTTAAGACAAACAAGGCGAGGGTAGTGGGTTTGGGATACGAGAGAAGAGGAGATGTTATACCCCCCAATATACGCTTTATGTGCCTGTCTGTTATTTTTGCTGGAAAGATGCTGGGTGTTGTTTCCGTTTCAGTTTCTGCGTACCGTATGCTATATTGAGCGTAGGCAACTCGTGTCACCTACGGAGTGGTGACGTGTCCGTCCCTGATTACAGCCTGTATGCTTAAAGAGCGTTAGCTTTATCCAGGCCGCTTGACGATTGTACCGCAGTGAAGTTCTCCCAGAGAATCATCTGCAGAGATGGGCAGTGGACGCCCCCACGTGGTAGCTGAATCTGACGGCGAACATCCCATCCAGTGATGACAGGTCGTTTTTCGGTTCGGGAACACGTTTTTGCAACAGTGAGACAGGATTACGGTAGATGGAATTATCCAGTCAAGTGATCTTGAGATCAGTTTGAGAAGGCCACTGAGCCTGATAAGCATGTTTCCCCCACCTTCCCCCCCTCCACACTGTCCCCTCAAGACATGCCAGGCAGTATGTATGTCGCCTACCGCGCAGGGTTGTCAAGACACCCTGTCCTTGTTTAGCAGGGGCGGTGCCACTTTGTTGTCGTTGACGGGCAACAACTAGATTTTCTGGATACGTGACAATTTCCTAATGCCGCGTGGGAGTGGTGGGGTTGGATGCAAGACAGAAGAAGAGAAGGTCGAGACCCTGGTGTGCGTATATCCGGTAGGTGGGTCACTGCGTCGTTTGACAACCATTAAACTCTAGCAAGACAAACTAGGACATGCCGAAGACGGCCAAATGTAGCCGTAGGCTGCACCGAAATCCTGGCTTGCCTGTCTGTCTCATCAATGATCTAGCGAAGCATGTCAATGCTTGTTCGTTAATCCATTTTTATTCACGTGCAGATGAAAACCCCCATGTGTTGGAAATTGTGTAGCGTGCGAGGCTCTTTGCAACGCCAACTGTGATGTAAGAAGCCCCTTGACTATGTCGGGCACATGGTTCCTGGAAAGATGTTGTTGGAAGAGAATTGACCAATTCGATATCCCCCCATATTCGGTGTAATCTTGCCAAGGCCGTGAGAATAGGGATATATCCTTTAGACCTTTAGAGGTTAGACAGACGCGGCTATGATAAAATCGGTTAACAGAGCGATAGGTATCACTGAATGATTTGTTTGATGGCCGAGGTATCGGCCATCATGTGACACTTCGCCGTTGCGCCTTCCTGGTTCCAGCACATCACTGTACAAGTTGAGCTTCTAGAAAGGCTGCAACGGTTGGTGTAACCTCATCAAGAAGAAAAGCAACTGCAGCCACGTGATAAGAACGCAGCGAAGGGTTCGACCTCTAGTATTACAGTACAAATTGACCTCTACAAGAAACAGAACCCGATACTGAAGAGATAATCTGATGATTGTCTGTTGCTGTTCATGTTCTGGTAATGCATTACTTCGACGTCCATTACGCTATATCAAAAGTCACTTCGACGTGATCTGACTACATAGTCGACCCTAGCAATACTCGTGTTACACAAGACTTACATCATAGGTAAACCCCAGGTGTCGAAATCCGCAACGAGCGAATGCCATGAGAGCGCCACCATCAAGCTCAAGTCTAGCTTTGCCTCGCCCCGTCTTTGTAGTAAGGCCACAAATTCCTGCAGAGATGCTCTGACCGGATTTGATTCCGCTGGGGAGTAAATTAGTGACCCAATCAATCAGCGCAGTAGTCTTTTGTGTGCTCGCTTTCCTGGATTATGCGCTTTATCTGCCTTCTTACTGCACCTTCGATTTGCCGGATGCCCATTGGGGCCCAACCATAATCATTGACTGAGTGCCGTCGCTCACAAATTGTCTCAGTGGCACAGGCCTTCTTAAGTGGTTTACGAGCACCTTTCTGAGCCTTCCAGGCTAATCAAGATTCCCAGAGAAGATATGCAGTTGGCTGAGTGGCGAGCTTTGGTCACACATGCAAGGGAGTGACTGGTTTGAGAATTTCTCGAGCGAAACCGATCTCGAAGACACAAAAATCTTTTCTTGTTAGTATCTCGGGCAACCCAAAATCGGAAGCAAACTGGAAACCATTAAGAGCGAACATTGTCAGTCAAATACCTGGTGAAAGTCTTTTGGACATGCCTGCGCACTGGAGGACCACTGACGTTCTGTGAGCAAGATCGGTTAGGGCACATCTGCTTTCCCGAGATGAGCCCCGTTGGTCGACCGCATAAATTTATGACTGGCAAGCGCATTGTGCAGCCGGAGCTTCTTGAAGAATTCTTCTTGTGTAAACATGACAGAGATTCATGCAATCAAAACGTCTTAATACGCGTCTCGCCTAGCCGCAACAGGGCACAGTTGTGCCGAAGGGCTCTAGAATCCATGATACATAACTGGATGCCGGATCCCTGAGCTGTATACGTGTATGGTGGACATAGCGATCCGCTAGGTTAGTCCAGTTTGTGGTGAAGGGGGTTCAGCAAGTGTCTCTGTTGCATACGGAACTACCAACTGAGAGCAAACAGCGTCTGCAAAAGGGGGGCGTCATGGCAGATTCTTTCACGATCGACGGGGTCCGTGATTTTTTCAGGCTCGAAATGCGGCCCAGTTGCGCCCTTACAATTCGGTAGTACCTACGTTGTTTGGCGTCCATATCGTTCCAGACGAGACGGAGCTCCCCTCAGATGACTGCCACAGTACATGGGGCCAGCTGCAACTCCACACCGGCTGCTTGCAGTCCCTCTATGCCTCTAAGCGGGAGTGAGGTATAGCGAGATGATTGGGGGATGCGCCGCTTACGCCGACGACCTTGCATGGATCTTCCCTACAAACATTCTGTTTGCCTATGCGAGGCCATCGTGCGTTGCTGCTTGCTAAGGTTGCAGAATGGAGAGACGACAAGTATAGCATAGGGTCAGTGCGAAGATGCTCTTGAATCCCTTGGATACCATACGAAGCCAGCGATACAACCCGTGGAGTACGAGACCTCCGTCCGGCTTTGGGGGTTTCCAGCCGGAATCTGAAGGCCACGAGTATGTCCTATCGCGTAGTTGTATTTGGCGGCTCATTGAGACTCGTCGGTCTCTTCAGTGACGATGTAGCCTGAACTGCTTCTCGGGTTTCTCGGGCTTCAAGGGGGTTCATGCGGGGAGCCAGAGTTGCAGGAAAAATTCATCATGTGGCAGGAATTATCCCTACGAATGTTGTCAACTGTAGGTCCGTGACTCCGTGCTTGATGGGGGCACACAGTGGCACCGTGCTGAAAACCATTGCCGTAGCTTCATCCGTCTTCTCACATGTTACATGGATAGGTTTTCTCATGCAAACCAGGTGCCATTGCATTTTTCTCCTGATGAATCAAAAACTTCACCTTGGGCAGCAGGCAAACGATTACCAATTACCGTAGATCCTTGTTGCGGTTCTGCAGGTTCAACGACAGAGAATGTAATCATGGAGCTGTAAACTTTCCCCAATGACACATTTGTAGCAGCTCAGGTGAGCTCTCATACATGCGTTTAACCTCCTGACATCTTCCTTCTCATGTTCCACGGACCCGAAATCAAGCTCTGGCATTATTTGTCAGCATAGAGAAAAGATAGTGCGGCAGTTACACCGAGAGAGCAAGTGAGGTATAGTGTTAACAGTCACGTTACCTGCGATGGGTTCCTGACGTTGCGAAGATGATCCTTGATGTTTCTGAATGATCATCGATATCAGTGCATATATCAAAGACAAGAGAGAATAAGTTAGAAGCGATGTCGTAATTCTTTTGCGTGCGACACTGTAGATATAACTTTGACCTACACAGGGATGGGAGGCCCCCCCTGGATACGGTAAGGTAGGGTGGGTACCTCGTATCCATGCGACAATCTCGAGGACGTGCTTTCGAGGTTTTCCCTGAGCTCAGCAGAAACAAGATGTCACATCTCACAGCGAATTGGTTTACATCTGGTGTCTACATATCCGTGACTCGAGATCCGAGGCAATGGCGGTAAAATGACGAAAAAATTCTATCGAGTCCCATCAAAGAAAACGTTGCATGGATCTTCTGTGATCGTGATATGAATGTGAGCAGTTTATCTTATGCTTGCAAGGCTAGCATGGGTGTTATTGCTAGCATTCTACACGCTCGTCAACGCCACCAGTACTTGTGCGTCTCCGCCACCCAACTCGCTGCTATACCTTTGCCAAGCCAAGGAGATGTTTGAACCTTTGCTCGCCCACTGATTCGACCGTTTCGAATGCTCATGATTTGGTGACTCCGATCCAGCTGCCCCTTATCTCTGAGTACCTACTTGAAAGTCCCCACATCCGAGCATACTCGATTGTCCGCGGCTCTCACACATTAGTACCGTACATATTGCAGTTCGCGCGTCGTCGTTTGCTGCAGCAAGGACAGGTCAAGTAGTTCATCGAGGCATCGGCGACGAATGAGAGACAAACGGGCCGAGCCATGCCCCAACTAGCAATGCATTCTGCGGGAAAATTCTCTGCAGAAGTCAACCAACAACATGACGGGAACCACAGTCCCAGACTGGGTCAAGTTGGCGATCTGGATAAGAGGACTCTGGGTCCCCTCTGGCCTTGGAGTTGATCCGCCATCTAGTTCTCGCGAGATCAGGTTCCTCTAGGCCGATACCACTGAATTTACTGATCTGTAGGGCACTTTTGTCCTTCAGCATCACCAAGCCGCTTCACTACCAGCGGGTAGTAGCCTCCTCTTCATCCTACATTAACAGACCACATCTTTAAATACTATTACGTCTCCAGCCAGGAAACACATACTTGAGCGCGATGAGTTCTGGGCCGGGCTATTACAAGTACCGCTGCAAGTACTTCTACTCTCACAATTGCCCTAACTGGGTCTATGTGTATCAATCAGCCTGCGCCTCTTGCGCTGTAAGTCTCGTATTGGTGCTGCGTATATCTCACAGGCTGATCATATGACAATTCTAGGCTGAAGGACGAGATCTAAACATCCACCAACACTATAACAACTTTCAGGAGTTGTTTCATCATATGGATTCCGACGATAATTCTTTGCCAACGGACTTGAGCCGCGGCATCGGGGCTACTCATCTTGATGATAATTGCAAAAGCCCCTGCCACCATATCATCAAGAAATACGATGAGTGACTAGCATCCACGTGAGGATGAAGCGTTCATAAGAGCGACGGAGGAAGTCTTGATAAATGTTATGAGGTTGAACGGTCGTGGTCCAGCCGGTGCGAAGACGAGACCGGTCTCCAGGAACCACGAGTAACACAAGATGAGTGAGGGTATCAGATCATTGATGTCGAGGGTAGGAAAGCTGGGGGAGGGATCTCGTTTATCGAAAGGACCCGGACTGTTTCCTGGGTATCGAGTCTGGCAGAAGGGACCCAGAGCGAGTTTAGACGCCCACAAGTGAATTCGATGCTTAACCAAAAGTGTTGAATGACGCGATGTATGAGCCTCCGTCAATGCTGGGCTCGGCTAGCACCGATTACGTTATCAAAGGGTGGAGGAACACTTGTGTGTGCTTTTCACACAAAATAACAATCCGAGTATTGATGTGACAACAACAAATCTTTTTGGGATTTTTAGATTCTCCCGTTCCTAAAACTACACCGAGCACCTATTTTTGAATACCCACTCATCCTATTTATTTGAGCACTATGCAGGAAAACAGGAGTTTTTGGGGTCCTCGAAATCGATCACATGTGACAGTCAAGGTCGCTCGGAGGTTATTGCCAAGTCTTAATCGCCGCTCTCCTACGCTATTTGCTCTCCGAGGTACTCGAGCCAAAATTTCTCCAATCGCGGGCCCATGTAAATACGCCTGTGATCTTGTGGTCCCGCTCAAAAGTACTGAAAGGTTTAGGCGTACCCCCAACCCACCTTTCCTACTTCACCTAGTTATCAGCAAAGGTTTGACCAGCCCAAAACTTGTAGACATGGATTCGGGAATTCGCGACGCCGTATTATGCAGATATGACCCGTCCGCCATAATGTATCATCATTATCACTGCCAATATCAATCCCCCTTCCGGATTTCGGCGCGGCCCATGTTTTGCGAGCGTCCGGTCCGCTTCGAGGATCCGCTCTCCGCCCGGGGCCTGGGATCCGGGGACCATCAGACAGGGGAATACCAACGATCGATCTTGTGAGCCGATGTCCCTGATGCATACCGTGATTGTTGGTTGACGCTTGATTCCGTAGATGGAAGAAAATGGAGATTTGACGGGTTCGGTTCTGCTTAGGGATGGACCCCTATCTCGTTAAATGGTCTTGGCGATACTGTACCGGTAATAAGGGGGGTGCTCAGCTCGCAAGGGTTTGCCCCGGATTCTTGTGTAAAACATCGGCAAGCCAGCACAGGTTATATACACGCTCATGCAGCCAAGATCCCAGGACCAGGCTATCACTTCCGCTAGTCATCCGGAAGGTAAATGGAAGAGAACGAGACCGACTGTAAAGTGAATCTTCATATCACCAAATTCAGAAACGACGGTACGAGCCTGGCTAGTCACGGATCAATGCCCCACGGCCCCCAACACCCCACGTTTGTAGACAGCTTACCAAGACAGACGGGACGTCCCCACTAGTACTGGGCCAGTCTCTTGCATCCGGATAGCGGACCCGAGTCCTCAGGGACGGTTTTACGATATCCCTTTTACTGCTTAGTCCCCCCCCCCTCCTTCTCCACACACACAACTTTCCCAGTGATGTGGGCCGCCGCCATGTGCCAAGACAGTGTGACCCATGCTCAGTGCTTCGAGTCAGTACGGAACTCACAACTTCAAGAAGAAGAGGCAGACGGAGGTCGTCAAGCTTTGCAGTTTGATCAGTTCAGCTCTTAGTTAATCACATGTCACCTCAGCAGGGTATGAAACACGATGTTTCCGAAGACCCAATGCCATCCTAGGCCTGTTGCGTCTAGTCCAGGCCACCAAACCAACCGATAAGGCAAGACTTAGTGTAACTTTATCAAGAGTTCTTCGTCCAGCAAGAGCCACCTCCAGTATTTCGAGATGTTTCGCTCTGCAAAGAACGTAATGGGGATCCTCGTACGGCGATGCCAAAAGTGTTCTGAGATATCAGCAGCACTCTCTCGCACGTAATCCCCTCTTATAGAAGAGAAAAGGCAAATCTAGAAAAAACATAGACCCATCATAAACATGCAAGCTCGTAAT
>JAOYMO020441798.1:0-19734 GCA_025802455.2 Iodosphaeria phyllophila | reverse complement strand
GTCGGTCGGAAGATGCGGTTTCAGTCTCGCAAACTGCTCGTCCGTCAGCCAGAAGGGACGCTGGTTAGGGATCAGTCCTATCCTCGAGATATACCCTGGACCCCGCTTGAAGACCATGAACACTAACGTACTCTCCTCTTCCTCCACCACAACCATCCAGTGGCCTAAATATCCGCTACCGCGTCTCCGCACCCCTCTCCATGTTCAGCGCAACCTCTGGCGTCCCCGGAGCCACCGGCGGCGGCGGCGGCGGCGGCGGCGGCGGAGCGTCCAACGCGTCGACCACCACGACAAGCATGGGCCTGAACGTGCTCCTCCACGGCGACGGCGGCCAATCCTTCTTCGCCTTCCCCAACCAGAACGTGCAGAACAACCTGATGGGCGTAGCCGTGCTAGCCCCGGACCCGAACCTCTTCTGGGGCGGGGGCTCGGGCCTGCAGCGGACGAACGGAGTGGCGCACGCACAAGCCGTCAACGACCTCGTCACGCGCGTGCTCCCGCAGACCCTCAGCTTCAACCAGAGCAACGTGTACTTCACGGGGGTCAGCGGCGGCTCGCTGCTGCTCAGCGGCTACTTCGTCCCCGCGCACATGGCCAACTTCAAGGGCGCGGGCGTCCTGCTCAACTGCGGGGCTATGCCTCCCCAGGTCGCGTTTGTCGACGCCCCCGGCGTCCTGGCGTCCACCCGCATCCACTACCAGAGCACGAAGCAGGAGCTGGCGATGCTGCAGACGAGCATACCCGCGGCGATCAAGGCGTACGAACAGGCGGCAACAGGGCAGGCTGGGGTGAGCGCGGCGCAGGTGGGCGGGTTGCAGACGGCCAACAACGATCCCAATGGCGGGCACTGCGCGTTCGACGGCAAGGACTTCGCGAGCGGGATCCAGCTGGTGGCGAATAGCTATGCGGCGGTGATGCAGCCGGGGGGCAACGGGACGGTGCCAGGGATCGGCAATGTGTTGAAGACGGTGGTGGGGAATGAGAACTTGGTTTTCACGGGCTCGAATAGGAGGAGTATGGCTATGCCGTTGACGGTTTGAGACTTGGGGGAGGGGTTTTGTATCTTTGGGGTTTAGACGGAGAGACATGCCAGGTCATACTATGGGGTTGACCATCATGTGTATTGCATGGATCTTGGAATTGGAAGAAATTTTGTTTCCTGATTAAACACAATACTATCCTAACCAACCAACCGACAACCGTGCAATCACGGGTTGGCAACCATGCAGAGAGGCAGCGAAAGTGAACCCTGCGCAGAATACCTCGATTTTCGCCTCTTGAGTAAAGTCATTGCCCAAAAAACGCCGTGCTCGCTCGTTCGCTATGTCGTGTCCGAATGCGCATGCAAAGAAAAAGTGTACCGTCAGAACACCTTGCCTCCATATAACACCGCGCCCCATGTCCCAAATTGGGACTGCTGCCTTCAATGAGTGACTGTGTGAACAGAATCCTATAATCGTCCTTTCCCTCTCAAGCCCATGTATAAATAAATCTATGTAGGTGTACCCTAATATTCGACAAGTCCCAGCCCATTGCCACCGCTCGCCCATTGCTACCCGCCTCCTATATCCATAGCTTCTGGCTCCACCTGTGGGTTGACATTATGTTTGTTTTGCATGTGGCGCCTCCAATTATCCTTGCGGGGAAAGGCCTTCCCGCCCCTAGAGTAAGGACATGATGGGTCAGGACAATGATAGCCTTTCTTTTTCTCGTGCTTGTCGTTGATGTGGCGATCCAGGTGGGTCTTGGTCCCAAACCTCTTTTCGCACCCAGGGAAGGGACAGTTGTGCTTTCGGTCGTGGTATCTCTTGTGATGATTTAACTTGTGTATCTGATCAAACATGCGACCACATTCACTGCACATCAGTGACTGAGGCGAGGTCGGGCTCGGACCATCGTGTGCAGTGTCTGGAGATGCACTACTCTCCATCTTGATCTGATTGTAGGCCGGAGACGAAGGGGATGCCGTTATGCGAGTATCTGGCGTTCGTCCTGACGAAATGCTCGTAAGGGTTTGTCCAGGAGGCGTGGAAACATCTGACGGACCTTCATCATGCTCTTCTCCCGTGACCATCAGTTCATTGTCCACCTGCCATGAATCCTCTACCGTTTCTTCCACCACTCCTATCATTTCATTTTCAAACGCATCCTCGGTGAGAAATTCATCTCCCTCCTCTGCCCCACCATCATATCCAGCGTGATCGTCAGTGATATGAGGCGGCGAGTGTGGTGGAGATACCGAATTCTCTATACGCTCAAGCTCGGCCTCATTGTAAGCAGCTTTCTCGGCCTGGTTTGTCGGTCTCATGATAGCCATAGGGGAAACGAACGTCTTAGGTTCCACCTCCGGTGAATATGAAGAACGCAGAGCCTCGGGACTAGCACGCCCTTGAAATTCTGAAGGATTCACGTCCATGGGTGAGGGTATCTCCGGACTCCCTAATCGTGTGGCACGTCGCGCTTCGGACACTCCCTGTGTGTTGATCGTCGGCGAGGTCCTTGTCGTTGGACTCATCGCCGATGAGGGGAGCCATGGATCATGCGTGGGCTTCTGGCGTAAAGCCGTGTTGAGCGAGTCAAGCCGAGGCTGCGTAGTCTCAGACTCATCTCGTAAGCTACCCTGAAGCTTTATCCTTTCCTTCCCCGGGCCATGTGACTCCGCTCCATCCTCCAGTACTTGAGGCTCTTCACAGATTGCGGGACCATATCCTTGATCCCATGGCCCTCCGTCGTGTTCTGATCTTTCAATAGAAGCAATTGGATAATCCGAGGACGGAGACCGAGACACCCCCCGAGAATTGTCTGAACATTGAGTTTGCCGTTTCCCTTTGACGCTGCTGATGAGCTTGGTCAACGTTGAGCTCCTGCTGCCCTTCCGTTCCCGTCTTTTTTCCCGCGCTTGTCGGAGCTGCTCTTTGTACAGCTCTGACATCTGTCTTGTCAAACCCATGGCGGGGGCTTGCTCGGGGTCCGAGTCCATGGGCACGCTGGCATCATAATAGCTTGCATTGGCTGCTGTTGGTGATGTTTCCACCTCAGTCGGAGACGCTGTTTCCTCCTCCTCTTTGTTGACATGAGAATTGTCAGACGCGTCAGAAGATCGGTCGACTTCATGGGTGGGGGGAGTAACGATAGAAGTCTCCGCTTTCAGCGTCGATGCTGTAGATAGGCCAGCCTCGGCGCGTTTGGCTGATCGATGCACAGATTCATCGCTCTTGATCGTCGGCGACGGTACTTCCTCCAACGGAAATGTGCTTCGGTGAGGAAGATATCCTGGTTCACCCGGTTTGGGTAGAGATACCTCCTTCTCTGAAACAGACTTCTCGGACCCAACATCTTCGCGGTTTCTTGAACGCCATCGCCAAAACGGGCGAAGACATAGGAAGAACGAGAACGCCATGAGAATTATTGCGCCGATTACTGATCCAACGACTGTGCCGGCGATAGCACCAGGTGAGTTCAAGGACCGCGCCGATAAAGTAGAGCCGGCTGCGCTGATTGAAATCATAACCGCTGAATCAATGTCTCCCCACCAAAGTTGTGGGGGGATATTAACGGTCAGCTAATTAGTCCCCGTAGTCTTAACGCGAGCATGGTAGTACGTGATATTAGTCTGCCGACGTATGGATTTCGGAAGCGGCTGCGCAGAGATGGTTGTGGACGCTAGACGGTGCTGGGCGCTTGTGGAACGTAGACCATGTCACTTGAATTTGGTGCAGTTGTAAAATGTTGCGGTGGACAACTCCCAACGCCAGCTCATTCATCAATCGCAAGGTGACTGATCAACTGAACGGGCAGCCAAGATCCGCTTATTAATTGGAATAAGACACACGATACGCACTGTGAATGGCATATTATCGCAAGAAGGATCTTGCACAAATATGCATAGGCCAACTTGGGATCTTTCAATAATAATAATTGAAGTCTGATGCAACATAACTTACCGCAGCAATCGACGATGCATCTTGGAATCTGGGGAGAGCTTTCCCCCGTACGGTCCCCATCAGCCACCTCACTTGCTGCAGAGGTCGCCCGTCACTTGTCCACGCTGCTGCTGCTAAAACTGAGACTGCTTCTGTGGAGAAACAGGTCGCCAACCCTGCGGCCCGCCGGCCCGACCAGCTGGCAACGAGTTTGCCCTGGTGCCCCCATGTTTCCCAGCCCTGCTTCACCTCATTTCTACAGTACAGTACCCTATCACCGTGGGGCTGAGGCTGGTAGATTAGCCGAACTATCTGAGACATTCAAGCTGCTTTTTCGATCTTTACTGCTTGGTGTTGTGAGCTGCGGAGCTGCCTCCCAGCTTTCATTACCGCGTCAGACTCCATGAATCTCCCTACGAATTTTTCGCCGAGGTTACTCATCTTCTCGCCGAGGTTCTATGAATGCTCTGTTGTACTATATTTCGCCACGAAGCTAGCTACTTCTGCATCGTTGCGCCAGCTGTTCCGCCGTTGAGGACCTCCGGACCCTTCTGCGCCACATTTCTGCTCTCAGCGCGGCACGTTCTATTGCTTGAGGATGGGCTAGATCTCCAAGGACGGAAGGAGCATTTGGACGACTAACCCAAACCGTCCATCTGCCCATGCCAATGATACGCATTGACTACTTCCATTTTTCCAAAAGTCTGTACTCGAAGCACCACTAAATTATGGTGCGGCTCTGCCTACAGATTTTCGGGAGCAATGGAGGGATGCTGGTCGGCCTTCTCCGGTTTAGAAATCATCGCCATTTCTTAATCCTTACATGCGATCGAAAATGAGATCCACCAATCCGATCAATCTGTGTGGGGGCCTCGTTGAGTCAACAAACCCACTCTTTTTGCGGGTTGAACCGAGTCAGTTTCAACAGTGAAGTGCCGATCCAACGACAAAGACAGACCGAGATGCGCTAGGGGTTTGAATTTCCGTATTTCCGGCGGGTCATGTGGGCATTTATTACCCCAAGAGTAAGAGATAACCGAAGCGAAGAGTGAAATAACTGGTCAAATCTCTCCTTTCACCCAAATCCCACGCATGTCGGAAAACTGTTGCGGGCAGCACGGTTTAACAAACTATGTGTAAGCTTCAGAGCGATTTTACTACCCATGTGCGTGAGGCAGCGCCGCAACGGTATGTATCATGCCTACAAGGCCTGTTATGTAGGTACTGCGTTGAGCCTGAAATGAAGGGATCCGTTCCTCACCAACTCAAGCCTGGCAACATCAGGCTCGATTAACCCTGTTCTACATGGAGACGCATTGCTAGCACTGTTGGACTCATGAGTAGCATTCATGGGTCGTCGTGATACCTTCCTCCATCGTACGATACGAGGTACAATTATATCCAGGGGAAACACGCCTCAATGCAACAGCATGGTTACGAGAGTCTGTACCAGTACTTAGTACTCCTATTACGATAGCACAATCCGATAAATTGAGCCGCAAGATAACCTCAACTCCCCCTTGCCTCCCCTCTCGTGGGAGCCGACACTCACTCACCTCCACCTCCGCACCTTAAAGGTGTGACGACCCCTATGACAGGTGTCATATATTTTCGATAGGTGGGCGGCAGAGTGTGGAAACGCTGCAAGGTACTTCTTTGACAGTAATGTACTGAACTTGCATCCTTCCTAGAAATTTACAAGGACACGGTTTTTCGAAACAAGAACAGGGAGTAGCAATATCGCATAACTACCTGGGTAGGGACATGTTTGTTAAAGCACTCTACAAAAGTATGCCGGCGTTGAAGCCAAACTCCCTTAATCCATATTGTAAATACTGTAAATTGGCGACAGTGATTCTTCGAAGCGTCATAGTAAACGCAAGCGCATTGCCGGTATCCTGTCCTGCACAGTACCCACGGTTTGCAGAAGACCCTTTCGACAATTCATAATACGGGCAAAATACCGAAGGTCTAGGCGTCGATGTCCGTGCCGTTGCCGGTAAGTCCTCCCGCATAATGAATGCACAGACGTGTCTGGCCCTTCAAGGGTCCGCAACGGCGGCGTGGAGCGGTGAAGGGCTTGTGTGGCTGAAGCTCAGAGTCCAAACTTTTGTACTGTGTCACACAGTAGGTAGAATTCTACTGCGTGGCCCAATACAAAGCTGTTTCCCAATGATGCGAAAACGTCGGTATGGACCAAAACAGAATGCTCTGTAGAAGCCGATCTTCAAAGGGCTGCGTTATTGTGACGACTCGTCGTTCACGCGGATTGCAATCCTTTGGCTCCATCGTAAGCATTTATCCCACCAAAGGTAGTTAAGCGGATGATACGGTGCCAGTTACCGAGAGTCCACAGGAGACGACGCATAAGAGGTGACTACCAACAGAAGAAAAAAAAAGATTCATACTTGGAAACACAATGCCTCTGTGAATGTCTGCAACTTTCTGCGATCATTAAGTAAACGTCAGCCCAACAGCTCTCAGAGATCGCGCGATATGCTCATATAGCGCCAGTCCGGGCAGTATTATAATACCTTGTTTGGCAAGGCACTTGCTTGGCTTGTCCCTCCAGGATCGAGAGTCGGGCCAGCATGTCATAGTCGGCAACCGCAGTGTTTTTGAACGGGCTTCTTGGGCCGTTTGAGGACAGAAATGCGATAGTCAAACGACCCAGACAACTGGTGAGCAGGCAAAATAGATGAGCAAAGGAGGTTTTCTTACCAAAATGACCAATCTCAAGACTTGAAAAGTGTCAGGCGACTATAACCATTGAAACAAGCTTCGTGTATAGATTTGTTCCAAACCAGTTGAACTCTGTTGGTTGGACATATAAAGTGATCACTTTTGTGGTCACGGTAATCGATGTGGGTTCGTGTGTTGGTTAGGTGATGATGATGAAAGATCTCCATGGACCGCCATGGGCCTAGTAACAATTATCTATCTACAGGCATTAGGCAGCTTCTGCTGCTCAAACAAATGAAAAAGAAATGAGCACGAAATCTTGGTGGGACAAACTAATATGCTCAGGTTTTCGAATTCGCCTTGCTGTATCTATTCAAAACCGGTAAAGCTCAAGTATGTTCGAGTTCAACTGATTTGGAACAAGTCTATACAAGGCTTTTTGCAATGGTTGTAGCCGCCTAACCATTTTCAAGCCTTGAAATCGGGCATTTTAGTGAGGAGCCCTCCTTTGCTCGTTCTATTTGTTGGGCCGTTGTAGGAAAAACTTGAGCGCATCACATTCCGCTAATACTGGTAGCTCCGCTCTCGAGAAAGGCTTGGGATTACGGACCTGTGAAATGCCTACCGTTTCTTCACCTAGAAATACCACAGCTTGTTACGAACCTACGACAACTTGCTACAGAATGGTTGATTTCAGGTGGCTATACCTCCGTTCTTCCGAAATTTTGTAGCCAAAGTACTACCAAATTCTGGCTTCGCTTTGCCTACAATCTTTCGTAAAAACGGAGTTACTATGAATGCGGTGTGATAGGTGTGTTGCTCCCGGGACTGCCTGTTTTTTACTACGCCCGAAGTCTGCCTAGAACTTGGAACGGGTCTCTTGGAATACACCTGTGTGTTTGAATAGCTGCTTCCCTACCATAAACAGTGCCTTATTGCATAATATGATCAGCTCCATCAGCCAAGTCGCTTGTGAGAGACTGTCTACATTTGGCGGGGCTTGATGATAGCTGGTCGATACTGTAAGGGTCAAGTGAACATGTCAGATTGTTATTTTGGTTTACTGGTTTATGATGAGTGTTTCGTTATGCTGTCCCAAGCTTCAACGCTGGTACATATTATTTTAACTTTTTCGTACGAGTTGTGAAGCATAGTTGTTAGCCATCTAAGTCGGAAAATTTTCCAATATTACTGTTTGTAGATTGGGCTGGGCTGCGTGCTGTAATCATGCTTCGAAAGGTAAAATGCGCAGTATGTGAGCCAAGCCTTTTCGATTTTGTCACAAACGACGTTACCTCCATCTGTTTACAAGTCCGTCTGGAAATGCTCCTCTAAACCCTGTCGTTCTTAAATAGAATTTCCGAGCAAAGGAGGTATTATAAGCTTTCATCTGTTTAGACAGAATGTCTCTGTGGTGCCACACTGCAGCACTAGTCTTGAAGCGACCACTGTCAGGTTTTGAAGAGAGGCACTCCGATTTGAGGAACCACTCTGTATCTAGCTGCTTCAAGGCTGGACGGGTAGTATAGCCCGATTTGAAGTCAATAATATGACCTTGGAATCTCTCGAACCCACACCCTTCACGTTGATGAATCAAAGACCATGAAGACGGTACATACTGTGGCTCAGCCTATTGTCAATGCTGTACAACGCCAACCCACCTTGCATATGGGACAGGTTGGGCTTCCATCATGCCGTGTAGTAAATGGTGTTAGTCTTCGTGCTTGGCTGATTCCAGATCGCTGGGCTTGGATCTTTGGCATCCTGATACAGACTACTACGGAACACCAATCGCGGTTCGCGATCCCGCGTCGTTGTTGGCCTCCTGAGGCATCGCCACGGTTATCAGCCGGCCAGAGCGGCACAGAATTTGCCGAAGCGTGTCTGTTTGGGGGCTACTGGTATGACTGGATTCTAGCGTCCATTGTGTTCGTATCTCTTTGCATCGCTGCACTTGGTAATAGCTCTTCTTGCCGATCTCGCGGTGTGACAAGTCATATTGGGCCAGCGACAATGTCGTTATCATTGATGGAAAATCTTTCGAATCGCCTTGGAGGCGCTCTACAGTAGAGCCGGTTGGATGCTCATTATCATCCATATCTAGATCGTTCGTTCTTTGCCAGGCAAAAAGCCACACGACCTAACATTGAAGCTGAAGGCTCGGGTTCTCATTCTATAGGTTCAAGTTGGGTTGGTTCCACGCATTGGCCTGATGGGTTGACACATTTGATAACCATCCACCGCTGTAGATGGTTTCTAGGCAGTAACAACTTTGGATAGGTTGTCGAACAGTGCTCTAATTGTGCTCCCACGATGTTTACCAGGTTCATCATAGTTAGTACGCGGTCACAGTATTTTACCTCGCTTGCAGTCACTGCTTAATAGCTAGAGTGGCACAGCCGTGCCAGATATTGAACCGATTCCAGAAATGCTGCAGAACTGTGAAGATCGCTGGTGGCACATTTCGTTGCCTTGCCAGATGCAGTGAAAGAATTAGGAGGGTACAACGTGATTATACAAGGCAGGCATGCAGGCACAAGTGCAGTCTGTAATTGGCTGTTATGCGAACACTTTTTCTCTATCCGGGAAGGTTTTACAACATATCTCGTGCGTCTAGTAAAGGTATGTCGGTCGAAACTAGACGAGTTCCTTCAACTCGTAGCGCCGATCTAGTAACTTATACTTCATCGTGCGAGACCCAACAAGCGCCCGATGCTGTGATCTACTGTGTGAGCAATTAGAAAATAATTACTGTGGTGGGAGGGCAAAATATTACACCCGCATATGGTATTCTATGGGGGCTTGTGGGGGTCCGGCAGCCCCGCAGGGAAAACCAAATCATTTTTTCCTTTTACCTACGAGTCTTGGAGCCTACCGCAGTACAAACCTATGAGGCAGGCAAGCGGCATACACAAGCGATGAGGGAGAAAGAGAACAGGAATAGCTTCTAACTGCTTAATGGAGTAATTACCAAAGCCTTCAACTACTGTGGTGCCGTGATGCTTGCCTCATAGACAAATAGGCTCGCAGGCTCAAAGAAAAAAAGATCTTTTTGTAGTGCGGGGCTATCGGACCCGCATAGACCCGCATGAAGTACTGTATGCGGGTGGAATATTTTGCCCTCCCACCACAGTAGCATCCAACATTCATCTGGACTTGCCCGTGGGGGTTCGTGGCTTTCCGATAGAGGATAGAAAGATTGAGTGGCGTCCTAAGTCTCGATCCCGTGGGGGGAAACACCGATAGCTTGACGCGCAGACTTGCGGGATTGTTGCATCTGGATCACTATCAAAGCTATGAAACAATCAATGAAAAAAAAAAAAACCGATTTTCGTATTCAATGGATGGGAAAATGATGGGTTTCGTGATCATTATGCAGAGATCTGCATCGTCAAGGGAGTAAAATCGACGGCGCACAGTGCGGCAGAGCACATCTGCCCTGCCGCTGGTGGGTCCCTTCCTGAAATCGAGCTCCCGAAATCGAACTTGCATTTCCCCATCTCGACAATGCCGAAGCGGAAATGGGCTTCGATCTGTCTAGGCTATGGTGAGATTCGTTTGCAGTTGACACACCGGTCGTGCAGTCGTTCCGCAGCCTTCTGAGAACACGCCCTTTCAGTCTCATGCCAGCGGCTGAATGTCGAGACAATTTGAGGGGGGGCGTTCCATCCATTTTGAGATCGCTTGGAAGGAAAGTCCAAAGAGTCATTGCCGACACGACCGAGTAATGTTTTTTTATCTTTCCATTCTTGTTGATATCAGAAGCACCGTTGTGCAATGTTCGGGGAATTTTAAGCTTTCTCGAAACGGTTGTTTGTACGGAATAGTACTTACGAGACCTCTTCGCCAAGGGGCTCTGTGTCTGTAGCCGCTAGCTAGTAACAAGTACCGCCTTCATCGGGTACCTGCTCCTTGGATCGAGTTACTTCGATGCTATCCTTGGTTGTATTTTTCGGGGTCCTCATGTGCTCCCAGTTCAAAAAAATACCGGTCCCTCCCGTTTGACGTACTCCACTATTCTCCCGATCCGCAACCCTTGTTCTGCTCCCTTGGAATAGGCACAAAGATCGAGGTTTTACCACCACCGTTCAGACTGGCCTTACGATCTGGGTCTCTACCCCGTCCGGAGCACTTGCTCAGGGCTTCTAATTTTCCATCTCCGTCGTCTGACTCTTGTGAGTTGTGACGGCCGCTTCAACATGGAGTTGTAGGAGCGACAAGCGGCCTCAATATTCTGCGGAATAGGCAAGGGTGCCGGTAGTCGCATAAATAAGCGCGATCGCCGGTAAATGCCGGGCGATTTTACATTGCAAGACGATGCATGTATCTAAAGCCAACCCTGTACATAACGATCAATTCAGAGGCCCCGATTCTGATTGCTACACCCAGGTTATCGTTATCCGGGGGATTACTGCGTGCAAGATTGACTGTATCGATTTTGGGGTGATTGCTGATGGGATGAAATGGGCGGGTTTCTACTGCAAAGAGAGGATATCCGTTGTTCGGATCTGGTGGACAACTGGCATTGGTTTAGATTCGGGCTATGCATGTTATTCTATGACTTTCGCGCCAGGAAGTGATCTATCGACAGATGTTAGGCTCCTACTATTTTGTGAAATGTTATGCGTGCGGTAAACGCCACTCTGTTATCCGTCTTCGGAAAACGGCTCCAGCCTTATTCCGGCTTCTAATTGTCTGGACATCTATCCACTCCACAAAGTGTATCGCTACTGCAACTGCAAGCCCGGATAGCAAGGTTCGCCCTAGTCCGGAGACCAAGGTCCGCCCTAGCTTGTGGATCAAATCTTCCGTGATACTTTTCTCACGATCATAGACTATGTTGCGGTGAAATCATAATCTATCTGGGATCGAATCCCATTTTGGAACTATTGTAGGCTGCCATCAAACCTTGCTTTATCTCATCTGGATTCAAGAAGTTTATCCCATCGATCCACTGTCCAAATCCAATGGCGAATTTCCCTCCCATGTGCTAATCCAGCCATCAGAAAGGCTCACACCACTCAGGTTCCAGTTGTGAGTAGAGTCGTGGCACGTTTTGACTGCTCTCATGGATCTTAGCCAGACCCATAGGGCACACAAATCCGTCAAACAATTTTGCCTACTCGGTGTATGGACTTACGATCCCGGCTGTGCACAACGAAAAGGAACATGTGTTGGTAGAAGGACAATGTCTCTGCCAACTAATCAAAGGAGCACGGCGTCAACCCGTCTCTAGTCTCGCTATCCAACCGTACCTGTGTACTGCACTAGGCTTTGCTCCGATCTTCGCTAGACAGCGTTGGTCTGGTTATGAGTGCCGCTTTGCAGCACGTCATGATTCTGGTCCTCCTAGTGTGGACTCGCCTTCTGACATAAAAGCTTTCGTTACGATCTGAATTACATCAAATTTTGCTACAAGTCTTTCTAAAGCCGCATCGAAACCTTTAGGCACAGCATTTAAGTGCGAAGAGAAACCCAAAATATCGCTCTTCTTAGGCCAACGCCTGCCCTGAAATCCCAATCCGTTTTCTGCCTACCATGACTAAGCGCAACGCTGTCATCTACCTTCTCCGGAAGGACCTGAGAGTCTCGGATAACCGCATTTTCCATCACCTGGCGACAACGGAAGACCACGGATTTACGCATCTGCTTCCGGTGTACATATTCCCACCCCATCAGATCGAACTATCCGGCTTTCTCAAAGATGGCCAAAAGTATCCATATCCAGAAGCCCGAAGCCAGGTCGGTCGGTTCTGGAGAACTGGGCCGCATCGAGCGCGGTTCATTGCGCAGTCGGTATGGGAGCTGAAGGAGTCCCTCGGCAAACTCAGCAGCGGGCTGGTGCTTCGAGTGGGACAGTATGGACAGGTATTAGAATCACTGGTAGACGGGCTCCAAGAACGAGGTTATAATATCGGTGCAGTTTGGATGACCTCCGAGGAGGGTGTCGAGGAGAAGAGAGACGAAGGAGAGGTAGCTGCGACATGCTCGGGTGCGGGGATTCCGTTCAAGATATGGACCGACGAGAAGTATTACATAGATGAGTAAGAAACCTATACTACTCTAATCATGGGACACTGATTAACCAAAGACAGCCGAGACCTGCCATTGGACAAACCCCAAGACCTACCAGATGTTTTCACATCTTACCGAAAGTCCGTCGAGCCCCTGAGGAAGCAGCCTCGGACACCTGTTTCCACACCGGTCAAATCGTCCCTGCCGCTGTACCCGCCAAAGGACGATATTATGCCACAGACGGCTCCCTTCATCATACCCCAGTCGTATGAGGATTTGGAGGAGGCTTTAGTAGAGCCCGTTAAGGACTTCATGAGCGACATGCCGTCAGCACCTGAGCAAATTTCTTCAGCACATCCATTCCGAGGCGGTGAAAGCGAAGCACGATCTCGGCTTCAACATCTGGTGCTGTCTGGAGCTGTGGCTAAATACAAAAATACTCGCAATGGACTTCTAGGTACTGACTTTAGTACCAAGCTTTCTGCCTACCTGGCGCAGGGCTGTATTACAGCGCGCCAGGTGCACAGTACTCTGGTTGACTACGAGGACGGGAAAGATGATACATATTCCAAGGCTCCGGGCTACGGTGAAGGGGAAAATGAAGGATCTGGAGCTGTTCGTTTCGAGCTGCTTTGGCGCGACTACATGCGGCTTTGCACTAGGAAGTTCACATACAAGTTATTCCGTGTCACCGGGTTCAGGGATGATGACAAAGTGAGGTGGCAATCGCCGGGGAAAGGGGCCAACGGCCAAGCGCCACAAGACAACGTCAGCCAAACTCTTCAGCGGGTGTTTACCGGAACTACAGGGATGGGCCTGATTGATGCCTCGCAGAGGGAGCTTATCCATACCGGTTACACAAGCAACCGCACCCGACAGAATGTTGCCAGTTTTATATCGAAGCATCTGGAAATCGACTGGCGCTACGGCGCTGAGTGGTACGAGATGCTGCTGATCGACTACGATGTCTCTTCCAACTGGGCGAACTGGCAATATGTTTCTGGCGTGGGTAATGATCCCAGGGGAGAAAATCGGATCTTCAATCCTGTGAAACAGGCATTTGATTATGATAAGAAGGGCGAATACGTCCGGACTTGGGTACCCGAGCTTAAGAAACTCGAGCGCCTTGAGAACCTATTCCAAGCCTGGACCACTCCACGGGAGTTTTGGAATGCCTGTGGTCTCCGGGGCTTGAGCATGGCCGAAGACCCGGTAAAGAAGATCGAGTTCTCGCTCGAGAAGCCCAAGTCGAACAAACGCCCATTTGACCGGCGTCGTCGCGATGGGCGCGTTGTGAGCCCCACCCACCTCAACTCGTCGGAACCTGGTAACCATCACGCGGGGACTAACAACGGTGGCCAGCCAGAGTCGTTCAATCCGTCACGCTCACGCGGTGGATTTCGAGGCAGGAACAACGGGTCCGGCGGAGGCATGGGCATGAACGCACCCAATCGAGGTAACGGCCATTCCCGAGGAAGGGGTCAACAACAACATGCGTCGGCGGTACAAAATGCGCATCAACCTAACCCGATGGCCTAGAGAGCCGACGGCGGTGGTCGAAGCTTCTTTGTCATGCCATCGCAGATCATCGATCTCAACTCGGGTGAGCAGGCATCTGGAGGAAGAGTTTATAGGCCAGTGACTTGGCTTCCCGCACCGACGCCACAGAGCTGGCAGTACTATCATCGATATCCGCGACAACAATAATAGGGCTTGTCCTGCGAACCTGGTAACGGGAAGTAGTGTGGGGGACAAAAGTATAGTGAAGAGTTGATGCGTGCTTTTTAGCGTTGGTGAGAGAAAAGTCGCACTTTTGAGAGGAACAAGGCGGAAGCAGAGGCCATTTTGGAGGGCAATGCATTTTGCAATGATCGAAATAACTTCGGTGAATGATGACCTACTATACGAATCTCTCTCCTATGCATAATTTACGAGTCTCTGTTTTGAACTATGTGAAAGGTAAACTTGATTTGCATAACAGCATCTATTTTCTGTTAACTGTGCACTGCTAAGTTGTATACGAAGAAATTTGGGCTCTGATACCTTTCTTTTGTAAGTCTAATTTTAATCTAACTTAGGCCTGGAGAGCTACTGTTTTATAAAGTCAAGGCTTTCTCATCAAAACTTATCTCCGAAAGGCTTCAAATCTATGCCCTTAGGCACGACAAATAGCGCCTTCGCCTCAACTTTGATATGACCATCCATCGTCTCAACCGTCCCATCGACCCACAGCTTGCGATCTATGTTCTTTAACCCATCTTTCACCGGCTTCGACCTGACTATGTAAAACCGGTCCGGCCCACAAGGCCTCTTGTACTCCAGTTCCAGTCGTGCCGTAACACCAGTCCGGGCAGGGAACTGTAAAATGGCACAACGACCCATGTTTTCATCCAGCAACGTAGCCAGCGCCCCGCCGTGGACAAAGCCCGGCCACCCACAGGTGCCCGCCCCGAAGTACACGATATTCAGCGTTTCGCCGCTGGCGGGATGGTGGAAGATGAGCTGGTAGGGGACCCCCCGGGCACCACGCAAGGTGTGCCGGACCAGGCCCCGACTTGTTGATGAGGAGGCATCCTCGAGTTCAGATTCTGGTGGTGTCGAGGAATATGCGGCCCAAGAGTCCCACTCTGGGTCCGACGAAAGCTGCTGGATGAGGGGGAGAGCGGCGGCGCGCTCGTGGATCAGCTGGAGATAGGCGTGGTCCTCCTCGGTGCCGGGGATGGGGGGGCGTGGCGGGTCGATGGCTATGCGCACGATGATGCCGCCTGTTGCGCCTAGCAGGACGAAGAGGGTGATTAGGATGGTGCGGCCAAGTCGACGCTTGGGTAGCGCTGGTGGGGTTGTGATCGGTTGCGGGGCTGGTTGTGAGGGGGGTGTTGTTGTATATAGGCGTGTTTCTCGTCTTGGTAGTGGTATCAATAGAGGTAATGACCGTGCGGGCGAGGAATGAGTCTGGTGTAATGGCCGGAATAATGAACTGAAGAGGTTGCGATGGGTGACAGGTCGCCCGGGGGAGCAAAACTGCTTCAGGGATGCCATTGGCATCTGCATCTCTCGAGGACGCAACATTGCTCCGAACAAGTGCGCTGGAAAATTCTCCGCATGCTACATGTGCGTTAGAAATGGGTTTTCTATGTCCTCCATGTTCGATGGGGACTCGCCGCTTGCCAAGTAAGTAATCTCCGTCGTCGCCTGGCTGCGACTCGCGATCTTGGAGTTGTTGTGCTCAGAGGAGGGAATAACCATGGGCACAGTACCGGTACGATACCGAGATCGTCAGGTTTGGCACCTGCATCTAGGCCAAGCGGCTCGGCAACTCGGCAGCGATTCCCGAGATCCGTCGAATGCGAGAACCTGGTTTCGACGGGGATTTTAGAGTGGAGTCCAGCATCCACAATCCACAAGTGCAATTTTGAGAATGTAAGTTAGTACAAGAATTGCGAGGTAAACATGTCGAGGCTAGCCCATGATTTTCATGATTGACAATATGCGCGCACAGAAAGCTCCACTGCGTAGAGACCTGGAGACTCGAGTCCTGGTTTACCGCGGTCGGGACCATCTTGACTATCGTGGTGCTTTGGTCTCTCCCATCAAATCGATAGATGGCCCACCCGGGGCTTGGATTGACGAGTAATACGTCTCCTCTCGAGCTTTGAGCACCCGTACAGGTATGTCACTTCATATCATGCAGACTTGACTGGTCGGAGTGATGGGTTTTCATGGCAAAGAAAGAGCTAAGGAATCAGGAGGGGACTCAAATTTCTTTCCATTTGATCTATCATAGGGTACGCTGCATACGGAATCTGTTGGCAAGCCTTTACGTGCGTACGTTCGTAAACATGCGTAGTATGTAGTTGCAAGTGATGATGGATTAATGACGAATAAATGCTATCCAGTATGCCCGGTGGGCAAAGCCATCGACACGTTTTCCCGTTGGGACGAACCAACAAATTCCTTAGCTGTATTCCAAACATTCGCTACATTGTGGTTACCATACTCTGCCCTGCCCCCCTCCTCCCCGGAAATAAAAGTACTGCGGTGACTAGAGGTATATTGTTAACATTCTCCTCAGATATCACGGAACACTTAACGCGATCTTTTTCAATCTCTTCATCGAACCAATAGAGTAGCATATCGATGCCTCATCTCTCTGGAAAACCTCATGTAATTTCTCCTTCTCCGTCATAGTACAGGGAACTGAGGGGCTCTGTGATATTCCCAACAACACCGACGTTTGGGGCATTCCCTGATCTAGCATCGAGGCATTCCCCCACATGGCTTTTCATGTAGCAATTAGTACAGCATGACTTCTTCTTTTTCTTGTTCTTTTCTTTTTCGCATTCTGGGGGTGAACGATATTGGGATCGCTGACGTTGGTGTCATTGGGCTTGTTGAGGTCGGCATCGATTTTGTTAGCGCTATCCTTGTTGGCGCTGGTGTTGATGCTGTTATTGATATTGCTGAGACTGCTCCCACTCGCCTTGCTGGGACCGCTCCCACTCGCCTTGCTGGGACTGCTCCCACTCGCCTTGCTTTTGTTGATGTTGAGCTCGGTCGCGTTAGACTTGTTAGTGTTTGGATTGTTGGCGCTTGGCTTGTTCATGTTGCCTTTGCGATCACTGGTCTCGTTGGCATCGCGCTTGCTGGCGCTGCTACCGGGTTTATTACCCGTACTTTTGTTGCTATTTTGCCCAGCTAATTTAGCCATGGTCTCGCTAGGCTTTCCGCCCTTCTTTTTATTAGTGATCGGAAGTTTCTGCCCAAATTTCGAGATGAACGCCATTGAAACGGAGCGGATATTGTAACTGGATGGGTGAAAGGCCATGATCCCCTTGAGGTTCTCGGTCCATTCTCGTTCGCGTGCGCCGACTTTCCTTAGAAACTGCGATAGAATGGATGCCTCCGACAGAACAGACTCTCCGGGTCGAGCATCCCTGATGCGCCCGATCAGGTCCGAGAAGTTGGCTAAGAACTGGTCTGCTGACTGGGCTTTGGTCCATGTCAGCGAGTCCAGTTCATCCAACAAAGCCATCAGATTCTTGGTGCCCTGCGCCTGGAAGAAATACTCGAGGGCAGTAAAGGTATCAGTGCCCGAGTTCCCTATGTTCGCTACGGATCTGGCTAGCCCTGCTGTCGACGAAGTGATTGCGTCTTTCAGCGACTTGTTGTCCTGAGGACCCAAAACAATACCGGCATGCGAGTCCGTGGCGGTTCCACGGCTCTTCAGAGCTGAAACAATGCTTGATTGCCAAGAAATCCATTGGTCGAAGTTGTTTAATATTCCTCTCTTGGGATGTTGATACCATTTACCCTGGAGGAGACCATCTACCAACTCCCCACGGGCATCATACGATACCGATCCAGATGCGGCGCGAAGGGGCACAGCATGCATGCTGTTTGATTGCGGGGCTGCTCCGTAAATGCCGAACCCATTTTGCGGGCCAAGGTAAGAGTATTCTCCGTCCAAAGTTATGGCCGCATGGCGATGCGACGGAAAAGATGTTGTTCCGGTCATGTGTGTGTCGAAAGAATCATGATTCTCTGGAGTACGCGTTCTTTGTAGGAGTTGCTGATCCGACAGGCTTTGCCGTTCCGATGGATTCTCTACCATCCTTGTGACATTGCAACATAGACCTGCAAGAAATCGAAAGGTCTACAATCCTAGCGACTTGGTCGCACTCGAGATCAAGGCACGACACTGAGAAAGGCGGTGATGGAAATCGCCTGAATACCATAAGCGAGAGCTGTTAGTTGAATGGCGTGTTGCACTACTACAGAGAGACAATGTGAGGAGATATCTGAGACACACAGAAATCAAGACGCTCGACTCGGGGCCATAAAATTGTTCTGTTTGGGGATGCGTTTGCACTGCGTTTTACCGTACCTGAGCTGTATCGCAGTGTGGAAAGCCCAACTTGGTTGTTCCTGAAAACTTTGACAATGATCTGTTCGAATCCAAGCCCGGGTTTCTTAGCCTTGAGGCCAGTAACGCGATACAAAACCTCCCGGCTACATATGAAAATCGTATTGAACTATGTTGGGGGTAAGTGGGCCAATTACGAGGGCCACTTCTTGATGTGTCGCAGGGAAGCGGGCTCAACTTTGATCGACCCACTCAAAAAGGGTATCAAGTCTCGCAAGGGGCGTTGTATGGTTTTCTTTTCTTCTTGGTCTTCATCATCAATGCAACTATTTATCCGACTGCAGTCCTTCGCACATGCAACCTGATTGATGCTAACGAGCCACAAACAAGTCATGCTGACGGGAATTACAGGGCAAGCCGAATGGTTAGAGAATCAATTGCCTGAATCACATGACTGTACTCTATTGAGAGTCAGGAAGAACTGAATCCTTGAGCTACTATCATCACAGCTGAACAGTTTTCGTTCCTTCATCCACAAAGAACCCTGTTTGTTCATAGTGTACGGTGTTCGTTTCTACAAGCGGCAGGACGAAGTCAATGATCTCATGGTTTCGTCCAGAGCCGGACTTGCGCCACCAATCAGCGACTGGACGAACAAGTTGAGATGCACAAAATTGGGCTACTCAATACCAATTTATGCGATTCTAGGTTAGAAAACTAGGAAATCCACTCCTGTTATGTTTGCGGTCGCACATTGACGTCTACATTTGTTTCATGCGATGCTTCTCGCGCCGCAGTTTTCAAGACCAGCAATTAGTTTGTCTTGTTCAATCTGACTCTTGAGCTAGAGCGGCTCTAAGCTTCCGTCAATGAGGTACCACTTCACGGTCCGCTCCAAGCCTGGTGCCGCGCCTATTCTGAGGTGGTAGGCTTAATCCAGGTTCTAAGTGCGGTGTTTGGTATAGACTAAGTTAAGTAAGTCGGAGCTGTCAGGTCAGGCAGATAGCTCGAAGATACGACCGGTAGCTTTAAGGTGCTGGCATGCGTCCATCATCCGATAACCTCTGTTCCCTAGGCACTGGGGTCGTATCACAACACAGCTCTGCGCCATCTTCCAAGTCCCTTAGTAATACAATAACACCACCAGGCAGGTTTGGAGACATTGGACTCCCCGTGGTTGCGCTGACTGTTTTTTTGGTCGTCGGTCTGCCACAACGGACTGTTGTAGTGGCGATTATCGTGCCAATCTTG